>PVLC010008998.1:0-55841 GCA_004027655.1 Graphiurus murinus | reverse complement strand
CCCTGCTTTTTTTTTTTTTTTTTTTTTTTTTGCGGTACTGGGGATTGAACTCAGGGGCATTCTACCTCCGAGCTATATACCCCCAGCCCTATTTTTTATCCTTTATTTTGAAACTGAGTCTCACTAAGTTTCGGAGTGCCTCACTAGATAGCTGAGGCTGGCCGCGAACCCGGATCCTCCGGTCTCAGCCTCCCGAATGCTGGGATTACAAGCGTGCGCCACCACGCCCGGCTCCCCCAGCCCTATTTTTTATTCTTTATTTTGAAACACGGTCTAAGTTGCTGAGGCTAACTACAAACTTCCTGTCTCAGCCTCCCAAGTACTGGGATTACGAGTGTGCGCCACCACACCTAGCTTTGGGGTTTATTCTTGAACCCAGCTAACCGGCATCTCGACTGGGCTGAACTCCACCTGCTCCTACCCCGATCCCGTCTAACTCAGCTGCTGGTGGTGCCGTCTGTCCTTCCAGCCGCCAGACCTGACCCTCCACTTTGCCAGGGCGCCCGCCGGGCTGCGCCTCCCCCCACACGCCTTCTCTCTTGGTCACCACAGGTGCCGCTCCCTTGTCTCTGTCCACTGGCTCCCTGCGGTCTGCCCCTTCTCTGCCCAGCGCCTCCTTCCAGGGCGCGGTGGCTCTCCAGAGAGGCCCTGCCCTCGGCCCCACAGCCAGGGGCCGTCAGCTGGGCCTCCCACCCCAAGCAAGATGGAGAGGTGCTGCCGGCAGCACTGGGTGTCTGTACCCCCATTTCCTGGAGTCTGTGTCCCCACCCAGCCCGTTGTGCCTGTCCTGGGGCCGTGAGACATTAGTGGGTCCTCCTGGAGCGGTCCCCTTGCTCTCCCCATCTGGTGCTGCTGTCATGGCTGCTAGGTGCTCCCGGGGTGGGCTCAGTACTCCTAAGGGCTCCCCCCGCAGCCAGCAGCCCCCCACAATAGCTCCCCCTACTCGCCTCCTAGGAGGGGCTGCTCGATGCCTCCCCGGCCCTCGAGTGCCCCGCACTGTCCAGTGTGGCTCTGGTGGGAGCCTTTCACCCCCCTCTTTTGTGTGGACCCCCTCCTTGCTCATGGCAGGAAGCCCAGAAGCCCTTTTCAGAGGTGGGGAAACTGAGGCAGGGCAGGGAGACCCCTAGGGGAATGAAGTGGCAGCCGACACTTGCATGTTCTTGTGGCCCACCAAGGGCTCCAGGTCGCCTCCACCTGTGGGAAGCTGCTCCCCCAACCCTAAGGGAAGGTGGTTCCCCTGTGCATGCGATGCCCCCGGCTGGCCTGAGGTCAGGAAGCTGGAAAATCGGGAGCACCGGGGAAGTGATGGCGGCTGTTCCAGGCTGCCATCCAGCCCCCTCCAGCCCTGCAGCCTGCGTGGTCCCCGCGGCAGGGTCTGGAGCACGGGCTTCTAACCCTTGGCCCTGTCCCTCGGAGGTGAGCTCGCCTCTTGTCCTAGTGGCAGGGGCGCGTCGGTGGGCCTGGGGCGAGGGCCCGACAGGGTTAATGAGCTGCCTCTGTCCCATTGCTCTAGCTCAGTCATTAAAACTCCATCTCCTGCCCGAGTCCCAGCCCTCCCAGGGCCTCCCGGGGCCTTTGTCTCTCTTTCTAAGGCTCTGACAGGATCAGGCGGGTGGGGGCCCCAGGAAGAGGGGGGCGGCAGCACAGAAAGCCCCGGCCCCCAGTGCTGGCGCCTCCTCTGCCAGGATGCCTTCCTCGGGGGCTGGCACGGGCCAGGCTGGGCGGGAGTCACCCCATCCCAGCCCGGGATGGGTCCGCCCTGGCCGCACCCCACGGCCACCCCCCGCGCTGTTCCCAGGCCCCGGGGCGAGAGCCCCCAGCCCTCCTCTCATTTGCCCATGGTTGGCTGCAGGTTGCTAGGAGCCAGGAAGGGGGTGGGGGGCGTGCGGCCAGCGGCCCGGCCAGGCGGAGGATCCGGGCGGGGGGCGGGTGCCCGGGGACAAAGCCCGCCTGTGATTAAGTCATCTGCCCGACGGCGCCATGCACGCCGCCCAGCGCGCCCACACTTCGCAGCCAGGGCGGCTTCCTGCCCCCCACCCCACCGGGCCCGTGGCCCTGTCCTCCACATGTATGTGACCTCCGCTGCCCTGGTGCCCCAGACCCAGGGCTCCCGTCCTGTTGTCTTCTCGGCTCTGCCCTGACACAGGTAACCACAGCGAGGACCTTGCATCTGTCCTGGTCACTCACCCTGGGGACCTCGGCGCCACACCCTTCCAGCCCCATGGGATTGGGGCTCTCCGGCCCCCCCATCAGGGCCACCTGGAGCCCTCTCCCCAGGCCCCCGTGCCCTGTGGCAGACTCGGGTCAGGCAGGAGGCTGTCCCAATGCTTGGGGGACCTCAAGGGACACGTACTGTCTCCCTGACCACCCACTGAGGAGCATGGGCCCCCCGGCTCCGGCCACACAGGGTGGGGGGACACGTGGTCCCACAGAGGGCTTTTGTGTCTCAGAGTGAACGTCGTGGACAGGGTCGGTTCTGGCGTCCGTCCACTCTTCCCCAAAGTAGGGGTGTGGCCTCCCTGGTGGGGAGAGCTGGGCACAGGGGGCTGGCCTGAGGGGTGACCGGTGGATTATGGTGGTGCAGGGAGGATATGGGGTTTCAGGATGGGGTGGAAACTTCCTGGGATTTGCTGCTAATCGGGACCGGGGCGGGGCCGGGTTTCTCTCCCCCTCCTGACCTTATCTCTGAGTCTGTCGCAGCCCTGGGCGACAGGGAAGTGGGCGGGGCGCGTCCTGGCTGGGGTGGGGGCACGGTGGGACGGGGCCAGCCTTTCCTCCCCGGCCTCAGCTCCCAGCGGCGGAACAGTGGGTATGTTAGGGCAGCCAGTGGCCGGCCCCGGAGACCCGAGGGTGGACGCCTAGAGCCCAGGGTCCCAGCTCCCCCAGTGGCTTCTTGGGAGACAGGTGGGCATGACTGAGATGCCCAGAGACGGTGAGGGTGAGGGAGGGGCCATGACGCTGGACCCCGCTTCCCACCGGCCACCTGCTGCTCCCCGGTTTTCACTGGACCAGCTAGTGCCCTGCGGGCGGGAGGGGGATGCCCTTGAGTTGCCCTGGGTTTGAACTTTTTTTTTTTTTTCAGTACTGGGGATTGAACCCAGGGGCATTCTACCTTCGAGCTACACCCCCAGCCCTATTTTTTATTCCTTATTTTGAAACAGGGTCTCACTAAGTTGCAGAGTGCCTCACTAAGTAGCTGAGGCTGGCCTCGAACCCGGATCCTCAGGTCTCACCCTCCCAAATGCTGGGATTACAAGCGTGCGCCACCACGCCCGGCTGGGTTTGAACTTCTTTTCCCAGGTCTACTCACCTGGCCTTGGGACCCCAGGGTTATAGGAAGACCAAGAAGGAGACGCTGGCCTCACCTCTGCCACATGTCTACTGTGGATCCGCCCAGCGCCCGGGGAGCCAGCCCCCCACATCCTCCCGCCGTGCTCCCCACCGCCTCCAGGGTCAGCCGTGAGTCCCGTGGTCTCCTCTAGCCTCCCTGAACTCCTCTCTGCTTCTCAACCCGTTAGGACACTCATCCTGGGACCCTCCTCTCATCTCGGCAGCTTCAATGACTATGTCTCCCAAGACACAGAGAGGGCGAGGACTCAGTTCTCAGGCGTGAACCGGGTCAGCACCCAGCAGCACGGGCCAGGCCCCACACCAGCCTGGCGCACCGGTGACCGCACGGAGTCACCTCTGTGCCCGGGGCAGTGTGCCCTCCACCGCCCAGAACCTCGGCGGGCACTGTGCTGCCCAGCTGGGCCAGGCGTCCTTGCTCTGGCTCTGCCCGGCAGGTGCTGGGGGCCTGGAGGACCCTGCCAGCATGGCGGGGCGACGCCCAAGGGCGGGGGGCTTTCTTTTTTCTTTTTTTTTTTTTGTGGTACTAGGGATTGAACTCAGGGGCATTCTACCTCCGAGCTACACCCCCAGCCCTATTTTTTATTCTTTATTTTGAAACAGGGTCTAAGTTGTGGAGGGCCTCACTAAGTAGCTGAGGCTGGCTGTGAACCCGGATCCTCCGGTCTCAGCCTCCACCACCACGCCCGGCTTTGTTTCTTCTTCTTCTTTTTTTTTTTTTTTTTGCGGTACTGGGGATTCTACCTCCAAGCTATACCCCAATCCTATTTTCTTTTTGAAACAGGGTCTCACTAAGTTGCAGAGGACCTCACTAAGTAGCTGAGGCTGGCCGAGAACTTGCGATCCTCCTGTCTCAGCCTCCCAAGTACTGAGATTGCAAGCATGCGCCACCACGCCCGGCTTGGAGGAGGGCTTTCTGAACAAATGCCCCAGAGTCATTTGGGGAAGGGGCTTGAAAATTGAAGCTCCCCTTCACCGCTGTGCTGCAAAGGCTTCTGGGTGGGCTTCTGGTGGCCCGAGCTTTCTGGATGGGGGCTGCACTTGCCCACAGGACCGCCGGCCTAGAGGAGGTAGCGGGAGAGAGTGTGAGGAGTTGGGAGGTGGCACCCCTGTCGCTGTCACTTGCAGGGCAGGGTGGAGGAGGCCTTGGCCTGTGGTACAGCCTCCCTCTCCCCCAGGTCAGGCCTGTTGGGCTGGGCAGGGGTGGGGGAGGGGTGCTGGGCTGCCCCCCTGCTCCAGCAGGGCCTTCTGTGGCGCGGAAGGTACTGTCTCTCCTGTCGCGCCCCAACACCTGCCGTCCCCTTTGCTTGTCACGGCGCCCACCCATGGTCACCGGGAGAGCAGTCACGGGCAGCTGGAGGCCACTGCACCGGGTTTACCTGTTGACAGTTCCCATGAGAGCTCAGCTGGTCTCAACAGAGCTGGGACGACACGCGCGCTCAGCAGATGTGTGTTGGTGGACAGACAGATGGATGGGCAGCGGGGGGAGCGGGCTGGGGACAGCGGGCAGCACAGGGGGGAAGGCTGCTTGGTTGGCCTGTGGCCGGCTGGGGGTGGTGGGCACAAAGGGCCCCCAGGTCCCGGTGGCTGCGTGGTCTGGTCGGCCCTCCCTGGCTGGGTGCATGGGGGGGGGCGGAGGGCAGAAAGGACCTGGGAGCTGGGCCCTGCAAGGTGTGCAGTTGCCTCCCCTGCCTGGATCTGGAAGCTGGGGGCCGCGGGTGGGCAGGGAAGGGGTGAGTCATCCGCCTCGGGGAGTCCGTGTGAACCAGCGCCCACGCCTGCCTTGGTGGGCCCAGGGGTGCCCTCTTGCCTCCCGCTCCCGGCGGGCGTGAAGATGAGGTCATGTCTGCCGTGGGTGCCCGGGCCTGGCAGCAGGGGAGCAGGCGGGTGCAGAGCCGGGCACCCAGGCCTGCTCCGTGACCCCCAGCCTGCACGCATTCAGGTTGTCGTGGGGTCACCAGGCAGAGGATAGAATAGTGTCCACCCAGCCGCCCACCAGTCCAACCAGCTACCTGCAGGCCGGGCCAGACTGCCTTCCTCGGGCCACCAGGCCGGGCCCGGGAGTGCCGTTCTCCCCGCTCAGGCCAACGGGCTGCCAGGCCGAGCGGGGCTCCCCTCCCATCCTCTGGAGGGGGCGTGCAAGGGCTGGGCTGGGGCTGGGGTCAGCCCTGGGGTTGAACTCAGGGGCATTTGACCTCCGAAAAATAGCGCTGTACCCCTAGCCCTATTTTTTTTTGCGGTACTAGGGATTGAACCTCTGGGCTACACCCCCAGTCCTATTTTTTTTTTTTTTTTTGCGGTACTGGGTATTGAACTCAGGGTCGTTCTACCTCCGAGCTATACCCCCAGCCCTATTTTTTATTCTTTATTTTGAAACTGAGTCTCACTAAGTGGCGGAGTGCCTCACTAGGTGGCTGAGGCTGGCCGCGAACCCGGATCCTCCGGTCTCAGACTCCCGAATGCTGGGATTACAAGCGTGTGCCACCACGCCCGGCTCTATTTTTTATTCTTTATTTTGAAACAGGGTCTCACTAACTTGTGGAGGGCCTCACTAGGTAGCTGAGGCTGGCCATGAACCTCCAGTCTCAGCCTCCCAAGTACTGGGATTACAAGTGTGTGCCAACACGCCCAGCTCCCAGCCTTGTTCTGTGTGTGTGTGTGTGTGTGTGTGATACTCAGAAGCATTCTACCTCCGAGCTATACCCCCAGCCCTATTTTTTATTCTTTATTTTGAAACAGGGTCTTGCTAAGTTGTGGAGGGCCTCACTAAGTAGCTGAGGCTGGCTTTGAACCTATGATCCTCCTGTCTTAGCCTCCCAAGTACTGGGATTACAAACGTGTGCCACTATGCCCCACTTCCTCTGTGCCATTTTATTTTATTTTATTTTTGGGGTACTGGGGATTGAACCCAGAGGCATTCTACCTCTGGGCTACATCCCCAGCCCTATTTTTTATTCTTTATGTTGAAACGGTCTCACTAAGTTGCAGAGGGCCTCACTAAGTAGCTGAGGCTGGCTGTGAACCCGGATCCTCCAGTCTCAGTCTCCTAAGTACTGAGATCACAAGCGTGTGCCACAACGTCTGGCCTTTGTGCCATTTTATTCTATTTGCAGTACTGGGGATTGAACCCAGGGGCATTCTACCTCCAAGCTATACCCCACCCCTATTTTTTATTTATTTATTTATTTATTTATTTATTTATTTATTTATTTATTTATTTATTTGCGGTACTAGGGATTGAACTCAGGGGTATTCTACCTCTGAGTTACACCCTCAGCCCTATTTTTTATTCTTTATTTTGAAACCTGGTCTCACTAAGTTGTGGAGTGCCTCACTACGTAGCTGAGGCTGGCCTCGAACCCGTATCCTCCTGTCTCAGCCTCCCAAGTACTGGGATTACAAGTGTGCGCCACCACACCGGCTCTTATTCTTTATTTTGAAACAGGGTCTCACTAAGTTGCTGAGTGCCTCACTAGGTAGCTGAGGCTGGCCGAGAACCCAGATCCTCCAGTCTCAGCCTCCCGAATGCTGGGATTACAAGCGTGCGTCACTACGCCCAGCCTCTCTCATTTTATTTTATTTATTTATTTATTTTTTGCGGTACTGGGGATTGAACTCAGAGGCATTCTACCTCCGAGCTACACCCCCAGCCCTATTTTTTATTCTTTATTTTGAAACCGAGTCTCACTAAGTTGCGGAGTGCCTCACTAGGTAGCTGAGGCTGGCCGCGAACCCGGATCCTCCGGTCTCAGCCTCCCGAATGCTGGGATTACAAGCGTGCGCCACCACACCCGGCTAGCCTCTCTCATTTTAAATGGCCCCAAGGCCACCAGGGCAGCGGCCCCAGGGGAGGGGCACCCTTTATTAGTTTTGCACAGCATGGGCCAGGACAGGGCCACAAGCTGCAGCCTCCAGCCCAGGGCCGGCCGAGGCCCATGGCAGCCACACCCTAGGGCCAGGCCAGTCTCACCTCCACAGCCTTCCAGCTGCGTCCCCTCCCGAGCCCGCCAGCCTCCATCAGGGCCAGCACGGGTGGAGGGAGAACCTCAGCCTGTGGTCCTCTGCCCACCCCTCACCTGATTGCCATGCAGGGAGTCGGGGCCTGGCCATCTGGCCTCCCCTGGAGTCTGAGCTCAGTCTCAAGCTGTGCTGGGGCAGGGGTCAGCCAGGATGGAGAAGGGAGGTGCTCCGAGCAGGCGCCAGGCCGCCCCTCTGCAGGAAGGCAGAGCAGGCAAATCGAGTTAGCCAGCCGACTTCCGAAGTCCCCGTTGCTGACCGCCCAGCGACCTTCCTTGCCCTGCCCAGCGCCAGGCCAGCCCCGCCTCGGGCCCCACCAGGCCCATGCCACCGGCTGAGCAGGCTCCGGGCTCTTAGGGGCTGCGGGAGGCCTGTCCGCCACGCAACCTGGCCTCAGCGGCCGCAGAGACAGACCCCTGCTGGTCTGGAGCCGGGACAGGGATGTATAGGCACAGGTTTCTGTGTCCAGACTGAGTGCAGGGGCCGCGTAGGATCAGGCCCGCAGACTGGTTCCGTCCGGGGGAGACGGCACCTCCCTCCTGGATGTATGACCCAAGTCCTTGATACCTGCGTTCCAGCTAGTCCCTCTTCTGGGATCTAGCTCAGTTCACCCCGGAGAACTCCACCCGGAAGGACCAGGCCTCAGGACACCAACCTTTGGGTTCCACTGTGCTGCCCTGCCAAGCCGCTGCTGCCAACCCCATTACCCTCAGCCTCAGTTTCCCCATCTGTCAGGTGGAAAGCATGACCAAATAGCAGCCTTCTCCCGTCTGGCGCCAACTCCTTGGCAGACACGGGGCTCCAGCCTGTGCCGGGGGGCCACGGTCAGCCCGGAGTGGCCTGTGGTCTGTGCTCCCTCTTCCCTACTCCGGGCCCGGCGGGCAGAATGCCCGTCCATGGCCCCCATCTGGAAACGATTGTGCTCACGGTCCTCAAAGATATAATTAAAATATATTGGGTTGTATGCTCCTTCCTCGGCTGGGGCAGAATCCAGGCTGGTTATGAAATCGGATCGTGCTGACGTCGGGCACGAGGAGGGGGGCACATGGACTTGGAAAGCTTCCGACCTGGCCCGGTCCGCCGCGGTGGCTTCCATTACAGCGCACAGCAGGAGGCCCTTTGGCCCTCTGGGGCGGGCAGGGCCGAGGTCCCCGCCCAGGAGGGATGCTGTGTCCCTGGGCAGGGCAGGAGGCGAGGCCCTGGAGCACCAGGCAGAGGCGCGCTGAGAGCTTTCTTGGCCTCTCTCCTGGGCCCTTTTCTCTCCTGGGTGCCTCTGGTGGCTTCAGGGGCTGGTGGAGAACCAAGGGACTCCTAATGGTGGAGCCCAAGGGGCTGGCACTTCCGGGGCCTGGGCCAGGACATGGGGCAGTCACAGTGACCATCGCCCTCCCGGCAGAGCCTTGCCTGGCCTCCCTGCCCAGAGGCCCTTAGCCCTCTCTCAGCTGCAGCACCCCATCCCAGAAGCCCTTATTCTGAAGCACCTTAGCCCCTCCCAGCTTTGAGCAGAGCCCTGGCCTCGGTTGGCCTCTCATTAGCCTGGGGGGTGACCAGAGGGGACAGACATTCCCTACCTCAGCAGCTGTCTTCTACCTGCACTGCCGGGGCTCCCCTTGAACAGTCCTTCCCCCAGGCCTCGGGCCTCAAGCAGCCCCAGTAAAGACAGACGCCAAGCCGGGCGTGGTGGCGCACGCTTGTAATCCCAGCATTTGGGAGGCTGAGACTGGAGGATCCGGGTTCGAGGCCAGCCTTAGCTACCTAGTGAGGCACTCTGCAACTTAGTGAGACCCTGTTTCAAAATAAAGAATAAAAAATAGGGCTGGGGGTATAGCTCGGAGGTAGAATGCCCCTGAGTTCAATCCCCAGTACCGAAAAAAAAAAAAAAAAAAAAGACAGGATGCCAGTTTGGGGGTCCTGAGAGGAACAGCACCTGCTGGTGCTCCCCAGCTCTCCTCTCAGCACCTGGCTACAGACTAGCACGGACCTCCAGCCTGAGCTGCCCACTGCTGCCCCAGCTGCCCGTCCAGCCTCAGACCTGGGGCCAACCTTGCCACCGCGTCCCCTCCCTTCCCCAGCAGCGAGAGGACTCCTGGGAGGAGCGACCCTAGCAGGAAGAAGCCCCAGGGTGGCATGGCACTGGGCAGCAGTCTCCCAGCAAGGACGGAGCAGGACGCGGCTGAGACGCCTGGTGGGCCAGCCCTGTGTTTGGTGGTTCTGGGCTGATGATCCTGCCAGGGCCCCGCCATGCCTCTCCAGGCTGGCACAGGTGGCCGCCCGGCTCTGCACACATTCAGGCCCCAGATGGTCCCTGCCTGAGCCTCCCTGAAGCCTGCCACTTCTCTGGGCTTGGGGCTCCAGATTGGGGCCCCGTGACTCCCCCCAACTCTCAGGTTCCTGAGCCGCGTGGCTGCCTGGCGGGGAGGAGCCTGGGTTCCTGAGCAGGAAGTGCGGGGAAGGACAGGTCCCGAGGGCTGAGAGCTTTTTCAGGGGAACTCCTGGATCCTCCAGGAGAATCCGCCTCAGCCAGGATGGCCACGCAGGCCTCAGCAGGCAGCGCGTGCTGGTCCTCTTTGCCCCGAGTGTGGACCTAGGCGGTGGTCTCTCCCGGGCACCCTCGGTCTTCGGATGGAGAGGCCCCTTGCCGCGGAGCTCGGGGGCCTGGGTTCTGAGGCTTGGGTTTGGGGACGGAGGGAATGGTTCCAGAGGCGAGCCGCACCCCGGCCTGGGGCCTCAGAGCACACCGCCTGGCCAGCGCCTCTGCCTCCCCACTCGCGCCCTCAACAGGTCCCTGTCCAGAGGCTGCCCCGCGGCCCCAGGCACTCTCACTTGCCCTGGGAGGCCCTTTCCGCCCGGCCTGCTCCAGCCTCACCCACTTGTCAACATCTGGGCCTGGTGGGGCACCTGGGGCGGGACAAGCCTGGGCTGGGGGCGAGGGAATGTTCCTGCTTCCAGGGCACGCGGGTAGGGGTTCCCAGAAACACCGAGGAGGCCTGGCCGGCGGCCCGCGGGGGCAGCCCCTGGCGCTTCCGGCTTGGCTAGGGGAGCAGGGCAGAAACTGTCAACAACAAGCAGAATTGCTGGCTTGTGTGGAGCCCCCGGGGCTGGGCTGCTAAGGAGGGCCCCTCTGTGGCTGCTGGTATGGGAGGCCCAGCCCCTGGCGTCCCCCGCCCTGGACAGCGGGAGTCCTGACCCCGCACCCCTTGGTGGCCCCAGCGGGTCCCTCCTGAGGTTCCTGGTGCCTCAGCTCCCGGAGCAGAGCTGACCAGCAGTGTCACCACCCCTGTGAGGACCCGACGGGCCCAGGAACCCCTAGAATATTCCAGGAAGCTATGGAGGCGGGGAGCAGGGCCTCGGGGAGTGGCAGTGATGGCTTTGTGACCTCGGGCAAGTCCCATCGCCTGTGGGGTGGGGATGCCTCGGCCCGCCCTGCCCGAGGGGGTGAAGTGAGCTCATGTTCCTGGCACAGGAGCCAGCACCTGGCCCACGGGAGCCCTGTAGGGGTAGGGCGCTGCACCGTGGGCACGTCTGGGCGGCGCAGATCCGGCCCCGGCCCGCCTGGCTTGGCGGCCCTAGGGCCAGGCGGGGCCTCCCAGGGGCATGGCGGACCCCTGGATAGCCCTCCCACCTCTCAGGCAGGGACGGCACTTGAGGGCCCAGCCCGGCAGGGCCACTCAGCAGCCTTCTGTCCCGAAAGGCACTCCACTGCCACCACGTGTGTGGGCCGCCACGTGGTGGCCCCTGGAGGGGCTGGGCAGCGGGGCCCTGTGGGCTGGGCCTCTCTCTAGCTTGGGGGCGATGGGCCCGAGCCTGGGCCCGGCTGTTAGCAGCGTGCCCTGGAGGAGCCTGCGTGGGGGCTGAGGGGGGGTTAGGTCCATGCCGCCGCCTCGGGCCTCGCTGGATGGTGGGTGGTTCAGGCTAGGGCACACATCCCTGCTGTCAACTCTGTGGGTGAGCTGCCCAAGGGCCGGGCGTGGGGATTCTGGGCCAGCCATGTGTTTCTGATCCCCAGTGAGGCTCATGTGCAAAGGCATCCCGCCTTGGACCCACTCGGCGTTGGCTGCCTTAGCCCTCGGGCCTGGTGCAGCACAAGCCACTCAGCGGCCTCAGCTGGCCTGGGGTGGGGGTGCAGGTGGACCCTGGGGAGCCGCCTTCTAAGCCCACAGGGCCCAGGACCGTCCTGCAGGGGTCCCAGGGTCGCCTGCAGAGCCAGCCCCGCCCCTTCGCCTCCCAGGTGCCCCCCCCCCCCCCCCCCCCCCCCCCCCCCCCCCCCCGGCCCCCCCCCCCCCCCCCCCGTCCACCTGCTCACCAGCTGAGCTGCCGGGCCCTGGCTCTGGCCTCCCACCTGGCCCAGGAGCCCTGGAGCATGTGCTGCCCGGCAGGGGTGGGAGTCGAGTGCCCCAGCCCAGGACACAGCGGAGGGGCTGAGCGTCCATGGGTGCGGGGAGGGCGGGGCAGGGGGCATTAGTGGGCAAAGAGGGACCCCTGGAACCCGCCCACTCACCCACACCTTCTCCCCACCGTGGCACTGTCACCGCTGACCTGTCCCATGCCTGCTGATTTATTCCTTGACTCTGTCTCCCCAAGCCCACCCTGGCGGGAACAGAGAAGGCACGCACACACGCTTGGCGTGCAGGTGGCGCGCTCTTGCGGCCTCAGGGTCTTCCCCTTGTTGAGTGAGGGGGAAGCTGGGTTCCAGGCGGGGTCTACCCAGAGTGCAGGCTGGCCATTACCCCACCCTAGCCCTGGCTGCCTGGCACGGAGTGCCACCCTGCCTTTCAGAGTCAGTCCTGTGTCAGGACATGCAGCCTGGGCTCGGGGAGCTGGGAGCGGCCCTAGCTGCTGGGTCCAGGGTGCGGGGGCTGTGCTGGGGCAGGCAGCTCTAAGGCTACCGGACACCCAGGCAGAAGCACAGGCCCCGTCAGGAAGCCCCTCTGCTGACATGGGGTGCTCAGGGCCCTGGAATCACCGAGCAAGGCTCCCTCAGGATCACAGTACCCCGCTCCCGGCCGCCCCTCCTGCTCTCCTGGGAGCCCCTGCCCTGCTGGCCGCCCGGGGTTCTGCCTGCTCTAGGGCTCCTGCCAGAATAGCCCCAGGCAGGACTCTGTGCTCTACCCGATGGGGGCACGGACAGCGCCGGGGAGGCCCGTGGTGGACAACGGCCATCTGCGAGGCAGCAGCACCTGTGGAGGGCCTTGTCTGCTCCACACTGCAGGGTCACGCTCAGCAAACAGAGCTGCTGCCTTTTTTTTTTTTTTTTTTGTGGTACTGGAGATTGAACTGAGGGTCATTCCTCTGAGTTTATTTATTTATTTGTTTGTTTGTTTATTTATTTATTTGCAGTACTGGGAATTGAACCCAAGGGCATTCTACCTCTGAGCTACATCCCTAGCCCTATTTTTTATTCTTTATTTTGAAACAGGGTCTCACTAAGTTGTGGAGTGCCTTACTAAGTAGCTGAGGCTGGCCGTGAACCCAGATCCTCCAGTCTCAGCCTCCCAAGTACTGGGATTACAAGCATGTGCCACCACACCCAGCCTTATTTTGTTTTGAAACAGGGCCTAAGTTGCTGAGGCTAGCCTTAAACAAAAAAAAAAAAATTTTTTTTTCAGTACTGGAGATTGAACCCAGGGGTATTCTACCGCTGAGCTCCACCCCAGCCCTATTTTATTATTTTGTAATACTGGGGATTGAACTCCGGGGCATTCTACCTCCAAGCTATACCCCCAGCCCTATGTTTTATTCTTTATTTTTATTTTTTTATTTTTATTTTTTTTGCGGTACTAGGGATTGAACTCAGAGGCCTTCTACCTCTGAGCTACACCCCCAGTCCTATATTTTTTTATTCTTTATTTTGAAACCGAGTCTCACTTAGTTGCAGAGTGCCTCACTAGGTAGCTGAGGCTGGCTGCGAACCCAGATCCTCCCGTCTCAGCCTCCCGAATGCTGGGATTACAAGCGTGCGCCACCACGCCCGGCTTCTTTATTTTGAAACAAAGTCTCACTAAGTTGCAGAGAGCCTCACTAAGTAGCTGAGGCTGGCGGGGTACGAACCCAGATCCTCCGGTCTCAGCCTCCCAAATGCTGGGATTACAAGCGTGCGCCACCACGCCCAGCTTATTATTTTATTTTGAAACAGGGTCTCACTAAGTTGCAGAGGGCCTCACTGAGTTGCTGAGACTGGCCAGGAACTTTTGATCCTCCTGTCTCGGCGTCCCAAGTACTGGGATGACAGGTGTGCACCTCCACGCCTGGCTCAAACAGCCCTTCTTGCACACCCCACACTGGCTCTCCCATCGGAGATGAACAGGGCCCGTCTCCTCCCCCAGGGTTCCAGGTGTGCCCTGCCACCCCAGGTCCCATCCCCAGGGCGGGCATCGGTACCAGCAGGCCTTGGGAGTGGGCAGGTTGGGGGAGCAGGACAGAGGTAGGGTCCCCACGGGACCTCCTGCAGGACCGTGGCTGTCCCTGCATGCCGCCTGCGGGAGCTCGAAGTCCTCCTGGGTCTGGAAGGGGGAGGGCTGAGGGAAGCAGGGGTGACCGTGGGGGCTCTCGGTGTGTGCAGTTCCTTCATTAATTCTGCAAACACCTGTGCCCTCCCGCTTGGTGCTTGGGGCAGGTTGGGGGTGTTTTTCAGAGCGGCTTGGCCACTCCTGCAGAATCCTGGAGGGGACAGGCCGAGCCTAGCAAAGGCCGCAGCACAGGGCACCAGATGGCTCAGCGTCAGCTGCCCCCCCCCCATGGTGGTCTCAGAGCAGGGCCGCCCTGGGCCTCACCGCAGACCCCTGTCCTGCAGCAGTCGATGCCTGGCATGACTGGCCCAAGATTTCTGGAGGCCTGGTGAGCACATGGGGGTGCTCAGGCTGGAGGGGGTGAGAGGGGAGGCCTCTGTGGGACCCAAGCCTTGGCGGGCTGCTCAGGCTCCTCCTCTCCCTGGGACAGGGTCCCTGGTGACTCAGGTAAAGGGCACTGGCGAGGGGATGGCTTGGCTGAGAAACAGTAGGCCGTGGTGGGCCGGAGGGGCTGAGGCTGGCCCCACTGCGCCCCCTGCAGGCTGGCTGGCCCAACTGCTCGGCGGCTGCTCCAGGGAGCGCCAGGTGAGACCCTGTTTGATAATAAAGAATGAAAAATAGAGAGCCGGGCGTGGTGGCGCACGCTTGTAATCCCAGCATTCGGGAGGCTGAGACAGGAGGATCCGGGTTCGCGGCCAGCCTCAGCTACCTAGTGAGGCACTCCGCAACTTAGTGAGACCCTGTTTCAAAATAAAGAATAAAAACTAGGGCTGGGGGTGTAACTCAGAGGTAAAACGCCCCTGAGTTCAATCGCCAGTACTGCAAAAAAAAAAAAAGAATGAAAAATAGGGCTGGGGGTGTAGCTCGGAGGTAGAATGACCAGGGTTCAATCCCCAGTACCTCAAAAATAAAAAAATATATATAAAAAAGCCGGGCGTGGTGGCACGCTTGTAATCCCAGTACTTGGGAGGCTGAGACCGAAGGATCTGGGTTGGAAGCTAGCCTCAGCTACTTAGTGAGGCCCTCCGCAACTCAGTGAGACACTATTTCAGAAATAAATAATAAAAAATAGGGCTGGGGGTGTAGCTCGGAGGTAGAATGCCTCTGGGTTCTATTGCCAGTACTGCAAAAAACCCCTATATATATATATATATATATATATATATATATATATATATATATATATATAAAATAATAAAATAAAATAGGTCTGAGAGTGTATCTCGGAGGTAGAATGCCCCAAGCTCAATCCCTAGTACTGCCAAAAATAAAAATAAAATAAAAATTAAAAAAAAAAATAGCCGGCCTGGACATAATGGCACACGCTTGTAATCCCAATACTTGGAAAGATGAAACTGGAGGATTCGGGTTTGCAGCCAGCCTCAGCTATTTAGGCTCTCTGCAACTTAGTGAGACATCGTTTCCAAATAAAGAATAAAAAATAGGACTAGGGGTGTAGTTCAGAGGTAAAATACCCTTGGGTTCAATCCTCAGTACCACAAAAAACAAAACAGAAACAAAAACAAAATAGCCGGGGCACATGCTTTTAATCTCAGTACTTGGGAGGCTGAGACTGGAGGATTTTCAGCCAGCCTCAGCTACTTAGTGAGGCTCTCTGCAATTTAGCAAGACTCTGTTTCAAAATAAAAAATAAAAAATAGGGCTGGAGGTGTAGCTCAGAGGTAGAATGCCCCTGAGTTCAATCCCTAGTACCACAAAAATAAAAATAAAAAATAAAAAAATAATAAAATAAAATAAGAGCTGGGCGTGGTGGCGCAAGCTTGTAATCCCAGCATTTGGGAGGGTGAGACCAGAGGATACGGGTTTACGGCCAGCCTCAGCTGCCTAGTGAGGCACTCTACAACTTAGTGAGACCCTGTTTCAAAATAAAGAATAAAAAATAGGGCTGAGGATGTAGCTCGGAGGTAGAATGCCCCTGAGTTCAATCCCCAGTACCGCAAAATAAATAAATAAATAAATAAATAAATAAATAAATAAATAAATAAATAAATAAATAAATAAATAAATAAATAAAATAGGGCTGGGGTGTAGCTCGGAGGTAGAAGCCCTTGGGTTCAATGCTCAGTACCACAGGGGGAAAAAAAATGAAAGAAAGAAAGAAACGGTCTCCCTGGGTTGCTGAGAGAACCGCTGTGTTGCTCTGTTGCCGAGGCTGTTCTCAAACCTGCGATCCTCCTGTCTCAGCCTCCCGAGTACTGGGATTACAAGTGTGTGCCACCATCCCTGGCCACTTGACCCTGTCGAAAGGGTCAGCTTGGGCCCCACTCCAAAGTGACCCCAGGTGGACCTGCAGAGGGGACCATGTGGGCCGAAGACCTTGTGGGCGCCCAGCTGGGCTCTGGACGGCGGCGGCTGCGAGGATGGCGGCCGTGGGTGGCCGGGCGCTGGGCAGCCTCTCCGAGGCTAGGCACTTCCTCTGCTGGGGCTGCCAAGCAGGATCCCACAGGCCGGGGGCCGCTGGGCGCATCTGTTTCCGTCCGAGCCCACCCAGGGTCTGGGGAGGCTTCCTGGCTGCAGACGGGGCCTTCTGTCCAGGGCCCTGGCTGCCCGAGAGCACCCTGGTCTCCCCCTCTTCTCCTTAGGACACCAGTCCATGACAGGCCCCTCCCGCAGGACCCGAGGGACCTGGAGTACCTCCAGAGGCCCAGGCCCCTCATACCAGCCGTGTGCAGTTGGGGTTCAGCACGTCAGCCTGGAGCACTCAAGCATTTTGTCCATAACAGTGGGCTCCCCACGGGCTAGGGCCGCCCCCTTGGGAGGGCTTCCGGGAGCCCTGCTTCTCGAGCTGGGAGGGCTGGCCCGGGCCCTGCTGCCTTGATGGCGCTCCCTTCCTGTTCAGCCGAGAGGCAGCCCCTGGGCAGCGCCCTGCTCCCCTGTCCTGTCCTGGCGGGAGGCCCATGAGCTGGCCACGTAGATGTCGGGGCACCCCGGGCCGAGGAAGTCCAGACCCGCTGCTGCGTGCCCAGCGGGGGTCATGTTTACCTGAGGAGGGCTGGTGCCAGGGCCCCGGCCCGGCCTCGCGGCCCCGAGTTAACTCAGGCTCCAGGATAAACACCGTTCGGCCACACAAGGCCCCTTTGTCCTGGAGAGGCTCTGGCCCAGGACGCTGCCCAGCGGCCGGTGTCCTCGGCACGGCCCCAGGCCAGGCCGGCTGCCCCAACACGTCCAGCGGCCTCGCGGGCCCTTCTCTGGGCAGACTCTGGGCTTGAGAGGCCACCCTGGGGTCGGGAGTGGCGCTCACAGGGGTGGGAGAGGCAGACAGGCAGGCAGAGCCGGTGAGGAGGGGCCTGGTGCACCAGCTGCCTCTTTGGGACCCCCGGCCCTAAAAGAGGTGGGGGCTTGACAGCCCTCTAGCCGCCGAGCACCCGGTTCGGGATGCAGGCCAGCGGCCTGCCAGTCCCAGTGCTGGAGGTGCCCACCCTCACCCGCCCCGCCCCAGGCAGGAGAGGCGCAGCCGGCACCCCGCGTCTGCCCAGCCTCTGCCGGCCGCTGGCGTGGGACCCCGCGGGCCTCAGCTCCTGAGCCTGCGACAAGGGCCTGGCAGGCGCTTGGGGGCCCTCAGCAGCGAGGTGCCCCCGTGTGGAAGTGTGCCCGCTGTCTGTCCAGGTGGCTGGGTTGGGGTCCCCGGCAGGGGAGGGGTGGATGGCTCCTATAGGCTAGTCCGGGGCCCATGGGATCTGGAACAGTCGGTGGGGGTGAAACACAGGCGTGGGTCTGGGGGACGCTGGCGGGGAGGGGAGGGAGGCCTGAGGCCTTGCGAGGCTGGCCCACCCTCATGGTGGGCTGAGCAGACTTGCCCCTCCTGAGGGTTACAGACACCCTGGCCTCCCCAGCCCGGGGACTGCCCAGGTGCTGGGCTCCTGAGCCTGTCCCTGGGAGACTCCACACTCCTGAACCTCCCGGGTGGCCCTGCCCTTCTTCCACAGCAGTACCCCCTAGTCAAGTGCCCTGTGCTTCGGTCCGTGGCTGGCAGCGACACCTGGTGGCAGCAATGGGCATTGCTGCTGTCCATGGAGCACTGCCACCCCCCCCCCAAAAAAAAAAAAAAAAAAAAAAAAGCTGCAGGCCAGCTGGGAGTCTGTGCAGCAGGTCCTGGGACTGTGGCCCTGGCCTCCGAGGGGCATTTAGAGGCTTCTGGAGTGGCTGGGACCTCACCAGGCCCCATGACTTGCGAGGGCCTCAGCCTGAGTTCCTCCCTGGGTGGGACCCCCACTTGCCATCAAGGGAAAATACTGCTTTGGCTTAGCTTCTTCCTTGGGCCTGGGCGGGGCACCTCTTCCTTGCACCCTGTGTTTCCCAGGGCGCTGTGAGCAGCTCCTCCTCTCAGCCCGGCCCACACCGGCGGGGTCAGACTCGCAGAAGACCGCTGGGCCCTCCAGGGTTCCAGAGACCTAGGTTGTCCTGGCTCAGAGTCCAGGTCTATGGGAAGCCGCGCCGGGCCAAGCCTCTACTTGTTCAGAAGGGCTCCTGGGAGCTGTGCAGCTCGAGCGAGCCTACCCCAGGGTCCCCTCCGCCCTGTGCCAGCCATGGCCCTTCGGAAGAGCCAGCTCCATCCAACCCAGAGCGGGGCACTGAGGGTGCAGCCCTGGTGTCCTCCAGGGCCCGCTGGCTAACAGATATGATTCTTATTTTACAGGGCTTTGTTTTAGTTATAAGTGGACCACTAGCCCCTGACTGAGCCTGCTGCTGGTGCTGCAGGAAGGGGCTCCAGGGACCGGCAGGAAGCACTGGGAGTGAGGAGCACTTGTAAAACACAAATCCAAAGTGGCGCGTGGTGGCCCACGCCTGTAATCCCAGGACAGGAGAATCACAGGTTGGAGGCCAGCCTCAGCTACTTAGTGAAACCCGGTTTCAAAATAAAACATAAAATAGGGCTGGGGGTGTAGCTCAGAGGTACGGGTTTAAGTCCCAATACCACACACACACACACAAAATCACAAAAAAGCCAGGCATGGTAGCACATGCCTGTAATCCTAGTACTTGGAAGGCTGAGACAAAGAGGATCACAGGTTCGAGGCCAGCCTCAGCAAGTGGTGAAACTCAGCAACCTAGAGTGACCTTGTTTCAAAACAAAAAAATAAAAAAGGGCCGGTGTGTGTGTGTGTGTGTGTGTGTGTGTGTGTGTGTATAGCTCAGAGGTAAAATGCATCAGGGATTCAATCCCCAGTAACACACACACACTACAAGTCTATTTTTATTTTTTTGCAGGACCTCTGAGCTACACCCCCAGCCTTATTTCTTTTTTTTTTTGCGGTACTGGGGATTGAACTCAGGGGCATTCTACCTCCGAGCTACGCCCCAGCCCTATTTTTTATTCTTTATTTTGAAAAAAGGTCTCACTAAGTTGAGGAGTGCCTCACTAGGTAGCTGAGGCTGGCCACGAACCCGGATCCTCCAGTCTCAGCTTCCCAAATGCTGGGATTACAAGCGTGCGCCACCATACATCCCTGGCTAAATCTATTTTTTTTAAAAAAACCTTTTTGATAGCCATGAGGCAGGAAGATCACAAGTTCAAGGCCAGCCTCGGTAATTTAGCGAGACCCTGTCTCAAAATAAATAATGGAAAGGAATCCCAGTATGTGGGAGGCTGAGATTGGAGGATCCGGGTTCGCAGCTAGCCTTAGCTATTTAGTGAGGCCTGCTGCAACTTAGTGAGAGCCTGTTTCAAAATTAAAAAAATAAAAAATAAGGCTGGGGGTGTAGCTCTGAGGTAGAATGTCCCTAGGTTTAATTCCCAGTACTGCCAAAAAAAAAAAGGAAAGGGCTGGGGAGCAGGGTATAGTGATGCATACCTGTAATTCCAGTATTTAGGAGACTGAGAGAGGAGGATAGCAGGTTTGAGGCCAACCTCAGCAATTTAGTGAGACTCTCCGCAATCTAATGAGACCCTGTTTCAAAATTAAAAATAGCAGGGCGTGGTGGCACACACTTATAATCCCAGCATTTGGGAGGCTGAGACTTTGTGAGGCCCTCCGCAACTTTAGGGAGACCTTGTTTCAAAATAAAGAATAAAAAATAGGGCTGGGGGTATAGCTCGGAGGTAGAATGCTCCTGAGTTCAATCCCCAGTAACGCAAAAAAATAAATAAATAAATAAATAAAAATAAAAAATAGGGCTGCTGGTGTAGCTCGGAGGTAGAATGTCCCTGGGTTCAACACCTAGTACTGAAAAAAAAAAAAAAAAAAAAAAAAAAAAAAAGCTACACTGGGGGTGTAGCTTATAGGTGAAATGTCCCTGGGTTCAATCCTAGTACTCCGAACCCCACCACACACACACAAAAGAATAAAAGAGCTGGGGGTGTAGCACAGAGTTAAAGTTCCCCTGGGTTTCATTCCCAGCACCACCAAAAAGCAAAAACAAAAACCTCCTTTGAAAAAATAACAAACTAAATGGGGCTCCAAATAAGGAGAGGGACCCGGCCCAAGGATGCTCAACAGTCCCTCAGATGTCCAGATGCTGACAGTCACCAGGTGGCAACTGTCTGCAGGGAACGAGGTTTAAGCCCTGCCCGCGCGAGCATATACATATATATGGTATATTTGCGGTACTGGGGATTGAACTCAGGGGCTTTCTACCTTCAAGCTATACCCCCAGCCCCCCTTTTTTTTTTTTTTTTTTTTTGCGGTACTAGGGATTGAACTCAGGGGCGTTCTACCTCCAAGCTACACCCCCAGCCCTATTTTTTATTCTTTATTTTGAAACCGGGTCTCACTAAGTTGCGGAGTGCCTCACTAGGTAGCTGACGCTGGCCACGAATCCGGATTCTCCGGTCTCAGCCTCCCAAATGCTGGGATTACAAGCGTGTGCCACCACACCCAGCTTCTATATACCATATTTACCATAATTAGAAACCAATCTTGCCAGGTATGGTGGCACATGCCTATAATCACAGTACTTGAGAGGCCAAGACAGGATGATCATAGGTTCAAGGCTAGTGTGCAGTAATTTAGACTGTTTTTATTTTGCTGTACTGGGGATTGAACTTAGGGGCATTCTACCTCCAAGCTATGCCCCCAGCCCTATTTTTTATTCTTTATTTTGAAACAGGGTCTCACTAAGTTGCAGAGTGCCTCACTAGGTAGCTGAGGCTGGCCATGAACCCGGATCCTCCAGTCTCAGGCTCCCAAATGCTGGGATAACAAGCGTGCGCCACCACGCCCAGCTTAGACCATTTTAAAATAAAAAACCTGGGCATGGTGGTGCATGCCTGTAATCACAGACCTTGGGAGGGTGAGATGGGAGGATGGGAGGTTCAAGGACAGTCTCAGCAAGTAGTGAGACTCTCATCAACCTAGTGAGACCTCGTTTTCAAATAAAACAAAACAGGGTTGGGGGTATAGCTTGGAGATATAATGCCCCTGGATTCAATCCCCAGTGCCACACACACACACAATTGGACTGGGGGTGTACTCAGACATAGAATGCCCCAGGGGTCAAGCCCCAGCTCTACACACAAAGAAGCCAATTCCATCATTGAATTCCGTGGAACTGAGGCAGACAGGCCATCCCCTCCTGCCCAGTATGGAGACTGGCAACCTGGATGCCAGGCAGACTGGGCAGGACCTGTGCTTCCCTGGGCCTGGCTTGCTGCCTGTGGCTGCCACACAGCTGGTGCAGTCTGAGGCAGGCTCCTGGGGCCGCTCCCAGGGACAGAGGCAGGGCAGCTGGGGGACGCAGCGGTGGTAGGCTGGCTTGGCCTTAGGCCAGAGCCGGGACTCCCTTACTTTAGTAGCAATAGTTAAGGCCTCTGCAGCTTAGTGAGACCCTGTTTCAAAATAAAGAATAAAAAATAGGACTGGGGGAGTAGCTTGGAGGTAGACTGGCCCTGAGGTTCAATCCCCAGTACTGTAAAAACCATTGGGCTCAATACCCAGTAAACACCCCTACTCCCAAGAGTGACTTCACAGTTTGCACTTAAGGAAACTTTATTTAATCTTCTTTAAAAAGCAATCTAGTTTGAAAACAAGTTGAGGTTAAGAGAGAAGGATACAACATTAAGAGACAAATCAGACAGACAGACGGATGGACGGACAGACGGACAGGAGAGGGCAGGTGGTGGCCATGGCTCTGGTCAGATCTTTTCCATCTTGGAGATGAGGTCGTCACAGATCCTGGTCAGCTCATCATTTTCTTTAGTCTGAAGGAGAAAGGGGAGCAGTGACTGGCCAGGGAGTCCCTCTACCTGTGCGCAGGTGGAGGCTGGAGGGGGAGGCTGCTGCCTGGCCTCCGGGAAGGTGCTGCTCGCCGGCCACTCACCTTCTGCTCCACGGTCTTCTCCAGCGAGTGGATCTGCATCTGTGCCTTCCTCAGGTTTGCCTGGAACGCCACGGCCTCCCCTTGGGCCTTGCTCCGGACCTGGCTGATCTCCTCATTCGCCCTGGAGGAGCAGAGATGAGGCTGAGCCCTGACAAGGACAGCTCCCCGACCCGGGCCGCGCCGGCACTCACAGCCTGAGCTTCTCCTCCGCGTGGGCCTTCAGGGCCTGGTACCTCTGGCCCTCCTTCTCAATCCTCACGATGTACTCCTCGGCACACTTCTTGAGCGACTCTTCGTTCTTTAGCAAGGAGTGCATGTGAGCTGTTAGTGTTGTTTCATCAGAGACTGTCCAGGGGACCCCCGGGGTCAGGGTTGACCGTAGACCCTGGAGGCTTGGGGACGTAGCACTGAAGCAGCACTTCCCACATTCCTTCTGGAAAAGGTCTCTTTCTGCACGTTTCAATCACCCCCACGCCCCACTTGGCGGGGGACAGTCCCTGGACCTTCCCAGCTGGGACCCGGGCCTGGCCTGGGCCCTCACAGCCACCAGGCCCTGCGGAAGCGCACAGGCCATGCGTGGGACCACGCTTGGCCTTGCTCCCCATGGCGGTCCCTGGATGTGAGACGCTGCCCTGAGGGGCATGTGACACTAATGTCCTGTGCTCCTGGCCCCTGCCCGCCATAACATGGCAAGGCCAGACCCAGCACCCTTTCTGCAGGGCAACCCAAGCTCACAGTCCTGAGGTCTTTCCTGAGGTCCCCGGTGCCTTCTAACCCTGCACTCTCAGACAGGCTGTGTGGTGGGACCCCTGCTCCTGCCCCACACGTCTTCTGGACACCGCCATCGCCATGGCAGCTCCACAGGCCCTGGTGCCACTGGCAGGACCAAGGGCCTTGCGGCAAGTGCGGGAGCACACACCTTGCGGTAGCCTTCCATCACCTCCTTCTGCTTCTCAAACCGCTTGAAGAGGTCAGAGAAGGACTTTTCCATGGAGTTCAGGTCCGCAGTCACTTGCTCTTTTTGTTTTAGAACCTCCTGGAGTTCAGCTTTGGCAAGCTGCTTCTGCTTCTGAGCCTCCTCTTAAGAAAGATCAAGCATTTGGGCTCAGATCAACCACTGCGTGCGCGCCACAGAGGCGAGCGCAGCAGGGGAGGTCCCGAGGCGCAGCGTGGCCAGCCCTCCCCAGCGCTCTCTGGACAGGACCCAGGCCTGCACGCAGCGGCTTCTTCCTTGTCACCCCACCGGGCGCCCAGAGCAGGAGGCAGGCTCACGCAGGAGGCTGTGGTTGTGCAATCGATGTGAGGCTCAGGGAGAGGGGACCAGGCCACCGCTCGGAGCGTGACAGGCACAAGGACACCTCCAGGAGCCCATGGCCTCACGTACCCAGGTAAGGGCAGGGCAACGGTGGACAAGGTAGGCAACGCTGCCCCCATGGCCCTGGCTGACGGCTCATGGTTGGTGGCGCCAGGCACTAAGCCCCCACCTCCCAGACACCCACCCCCAGGAGCTCCACGGCGAGCAAGCGTGGGCCGAGAGGACACGGGAGGAGTGCGTGCAGGAAGGGGCCCCGGGGGGACAGGCTGAGTGTCCACAGACAGGGCACAAGCAAGGAGACGGGAAGGGAGCAGCTGGCACTCACCCATCGCCTGGCACACGAGCCTCTCGAACTCGTCCATGACCTTCCTGTGGGGAGAGAGTGGTCACCGCGGCGGCCCGGGCGGGCGGGTGGCAGGGGAGGGAGGACTTGGCTGCCAGCCTTACCCCATCTCCAGGTTCTTCAGGTGGAGCTCCTCGCACCTGCTCCTCAGCTCCAGGTTCTCCTTCCGCACCGCTTCCACCTGCACGAGCACGCACCAGGCTGGAGGGCGCCCCGGGGTCTGCCCACTCCAGCTCCCCAGGAGCCAGGTGCTCGAGGGCAGGTGGAAGGCGTTCCCTGGCTGCGCTCACCTGGGCCACCTGCTCGGGAAGGACCCAGGAGGCGCACCTACCAGCGTGACAGGTGAGGCCCAGACCCTTAGAGACGGGGCTCGGGGGCAGAGAGAAAGCCGGACGCCGAGGCAGAGGGACCCGGGAGAGGCACTGGCAGCCCGGTGCGTGTGGCCACTCACATTATAAAACCACCGGAGGATCGCTGAGCCACACTAGAGCAGACCTGAGCCCAAGCGTGTCAGCTGTCCTCCTGGGCTACCTGGCCCATCTCTGTGCACGCTGCTGAGGGGATGGGAGCTCAGGGTGGGGCCTGGAGGCACCCAGGTTTGCTGAGGCAACCCAGAGCCAGAGTTAACAGACTGAGGCCTCTGCACACACGAGGAGTGAGGAGAGACGGGCCTTCCAGCTTGTCCAGAGCCACGCTGTGACTGGGGTGGAGAGGGGCCAGGAAGGGCGCAGCACCCAGGTCTAGAGCAGCAATGAGCACCCTCGACACTGGGAGGCATCGTGCCCACTTGCCCCACGTGGCCAGCGGGAGTGAGACTGCTCCCCGCCGCCGAGCCCCACGCTGAGCCTGCGCCTAGGCTGAGGGGAGGGAGGCCCGGGCTGAGCTTGGGCTGGGGCAGGGCTGCAGTGGGCAGCTGCTGCCTTGGACCTGGATGGAGACCTGGAATCCTCACCCACCTGGGCAGCGGTGGCGGGCTGAGGGGTGGAGGATGAGTAACTGACAGCAGCGGCAACCTGTGGCTCAGCAGGACAGCTGGCCAGGCCCACACGTGGAGCCATCCGGCCCTTTCTTGGCTAATTCACAGGATGGCCCTCGAGTCTATGCAGGAGCTGCCGGCCTACGCCCTTACCGCTGCGTCCAGGTCCCGCTGGCTGTACTGCAGCACGTCCACAATGGGCCCCACGGGCAGGGGCGGGCCTCCAGACTCCAGGATGCGCGGGGAAGGGCCTGGCACCTGTGCGGGCAACAGAGAAGCCGCCATGAGCTTGGTCTCACTGCCTTCCACCTGCCACCAGGGAAGAAAAGCCCCCCCAGCCTGGCTAGAACCCAAGGCCTGCTCTTCTGCAGCAGTCAGCTTAGTGAGGGACTCGGGACGAGAGTCTCGTTGTCGTGGACTGGCTGCTGAGCCCAGACCCCATGACCTGACCCGAGAATGTAAAACCACCATGTCTCTTAGGATCACAAAAAGATTGCTCCAAAGAGACCAAAGTGCTTACAGGAGCATCCAGAGCACCCAAGAAGTCCAAGTCCACGAGCCTGGCTTCCAGCAGGTTTCCCGAGGAAGGCGCCTCTGCTTCCTGTGAGCTGAGACCAGACAGGCAGCTGGGTGACCTCCCGCCCTCAGTCCTGAGCAGGTTAAGGGTGCACAGGTCGCTTTTGTGTAGTGCTGGGGAGGGAACCCAGGGCCTTGCACGTGCTCAGCCACACCCCCAGCCTCCATGTCTCCATGAGTTGCCCAGGCTGGCCTTGAACTCGAAATCCTCCCAAGTAGCTTGGGCCCACAGGCGCACCGCTGTGGTGCAGGGAAGTGAACCCAGGGGCATTCCACTTCTGAGCTGGACTCTCAACTCTTTCTTTTTGTTCTGAAACAGGGTCTAAGTTATTGAAGCTTCCCTTGAACCTGCGATTCTCCTGTCTTGCCTCCCAAGTACTGGTATTAAAGTGCACCACCACGCCTGGCTGCCATGTCCACTATTAACCAAGATCTACCTTTGACTTTTGGTTTAAAACCAAAAGAGGCTGGTAGTAGAGCGCAGAGCTGCTGCCCCAAGCGCCCTTCCCTCCTCTCCTGCCAACACCCTGGGGCTGCTCTCCTGCTGGTGAGCGGGCCCGCTGCGGCGTCACACACGGCAGACGCCCTGAGTCGGTGGATGCCTGATTTGCAGGCTCCTCAGTGCAGGGTGAATTACAGCGGTCAGAGCAGCAACCCCTTTTCTTCCTGGGCTTCATGAGATGCTTACCACGTAATTCTCCTTGGAATTACATAAGCATGTTCCTTTTCTTTCAGAGCAGGGGTCAGCTAGGTTCGCCGCCAATGCCAGACAGTAAATGTTTCTGGATTGGAAGGCCAGGTGGCCTGTCAACTCACTTCTGTCCTTACAGCAGGAGTTGAAGGAACTGGTCTGGCCTGGCCGGCAGGTGTTACTTAGCAGCAGCAGGCAGTGGCAGCCACCTTTTGCTCTGCTGCGTCTCCTGCTTGAGTTTCCTGCCCGCACACCTGCGGCGGTGCACACAAGTGAGGTGGGCCCTGTCTGGAGTGCCAGTCGCCCGCCATGTGAGGCTGGCTCCAGAGTTGCTGTTTTCTAATTCACATCAGACCCCTCAGTCTAGAGGCCTTTTGGGTGGGTGGGTGGGTGGGAGGATTGAAACCAGGACCATTCTACCTCTGAGCTACACTTCCAGCCCTTTTAATTTTTTGTTTTGAGACAAAGTCTCCCTAGGTTGCTTCGAGTCTTGCTAAATTGCCAAGGCTGGTCTCAAACCTGCGATCTGTCTTAGCCTCTCAAGTCCTGGGATTACAGGTGTGTGCCCCTATACCCAGCAGTTTAGGTCTTTGATCAACTAGTTGACCTGTTGATCAAAGACCTCCTGGCCCATGCTAAAAGCTTCAGAGAGGAGAGGGACATACCTTTCTGTCACTGGGATCACGGGCACTGGTTGCAGAGGGCTGTCTTTCAGGAGGGGGTCGAATTTCAGGTACAAGGACTGTTTTCTCCAGGCTGACTCTTTGAACTGGAAGGACGGGGCAAGGTGGCAAGTCCACTGCTGTCCCGGACACAGCCCCAAGGAGTGTGTAATGCGCTCTGGCACTGGTGCCACATGGCCGAGGCCTGCCCTCCCCCCAGCAGTGGGCATGTCCAGGCTTGTCCCAGAGGGAGCACTGGGGTCTGGACCCTGCCTGGACCCCAGGATGCCACTGAGCCAGGAACTGCAGAGATGCAGGCTCAACCATCACAACACTGGGCCCAGTACCTACCGAGGAAGTCCCAAACTGCTCCAGATAATCTACCTCAGCGCCAGTACCTAGAACTGAAAGGGAAACTGTCAGAGCTGCTGTGACGGCCCCGAGCCCCAGGCCCCGACAGCTGCACACCAATGCTTCCCAGAGCGCTCAGCAGGAAGGAACCAGTGTTCTGGTGAAACAAATGCAGGCATATTCCCAGGCCAGAGGCTTCTCTGCTGATAGGGAGGGAGCACCCCCAGACACGCTGGCTGTGCCTGGCGAGTGACCCTGCCACTCCGTCTTCACACACCTTCTGTCTTTGAACCTTTCCCACCCGCGGCTGACTGAATCCAAGGAGGGGCAGCCCGAGGAGAGGGAGGAGAACTAACTGTATTTTTCAAGTCATATATTCCACACCGGCTAGGACGGCAGGAATCAAGACGATAGCTAAGTGCTGGCAAGGATGTGCAGGAACTGGAACCCTACGCGGCTGGGGGAGGGAAATGCTGTGGCCACTCTGGAAAACAGCCTGGCAGTTCCTCAACCAGTTAGGCACAGCAGTCGCCATGTGTGATGAAGCAACTCCATCTCCAGGTGTGGACCACCACACCACACCACACGTGAACATGCATAACAGTATTATTATTGTTATTTTTAAGTGGTACTGGGATTGAACCCAGGAGTGCGCTACCAATGAGCTACATCCCCAGCTTTTTTTTTTTTTTTTGGTACTGGGGATTGAACCCATTCAACCTCCAAGCTACACCCCAGTCCTATTTTTTTAGTCTTTATTTTGAAACAGGGTCTCACTAAGTTGTGGAGGGCCTAAGTAGCTGAGGCTGGCCATGAACCCGGATCCTCCAGCCTCAGCCTCCCAGCCCTATTTTTTTTATTCTTTATTTTGAAATAGGCCTAAGTAGCTGAGGGCCTCGCTAAGTAGCTGAGGCTGGCTACAAACCTGGATCCTCCGGTCTCAGCCCCCCAAGTACAGAGATTACAGGCGTGCGCCGCCCCGCTCGACATTCCCTAGCTCTGTTTACTTTGTGAGAGGGTCTTGCTAAGTTGCCGACTAGCCTTGAACTCTCAGTCCTCTTGCTTTCGGCTCCTGAGTAGCTGGGATTACAGGTGTACCAGTGCACTGGCTAGTAGCATAACTTAATGTGGAGCACTGACAGCTGCTCTGCCACAGGTGAGCCTGAGACATTACACGATGTGGAAGACGCCCGACACAAAAGGCCATGTCACATGTGACTGACCGCAGGGGTCCCATGCAGGGTGACAGGCCCACCCCAGCATAGACTACCCTATGGCAAGGACCTGTGCTCATCCAGTCAGAGACAAATCCTATACTCGACTTCCAGTTTTCTCAATGGCTAGAAGTTTTTATTTATTTTGTGGTACTGGGGATTGAACCCAGAGACATTCTACCTCCAACCTATACCTGTAGTCTATGTTTTTTTTTTTGTGGTACTGGAGATGGAACCCAGGGGCATTCTACCTCTGAGCCACACCTCCAGCTCTATTTTATTTTTTTATTTTGAAACTGTCTCACTGAATTACAGATGGCCTAAGTTGTTGAGGCTGGCTGTGAACCTGTGCTCCTCCTGTCTTAGCCTCCCAAGTACTAGGATTACAAGCATACGTCACCACGCTGGGCTTTATTCTTTATTTTGAAATAGGGTCTCACTAAGTTGCTGAGGCTGGCCGTGAACCTGCAATCCTCCAGCCTCAGCCTCCCAAGTACTAGGATTACAAGCATGCGCCACCTCATCTGGCTTGACTATTATTATTATTTTTTGTGGTACTGGGGATTGAACCCAGGGGCATTCTACCTCTGAGCTACACCCCCAGTCCTATTTTTTATTCTTTATTTTGAAACAGGGTCTCACTAAGTTACAGGGGGCCTAAGTAGCTGAGGCTGGCCATGAACCTGGATCCTCCTGCCTCAGCCTCCCAAGTACTGGGATTACAAGCCTGCGCCACCACGCCGGGCTTGACTATGAATTTTTTTTTTTTCTTTTTTTGCGGTACTGGGATTGAATCCAGGGCATTCTACCTCCGAGCTACACCCCAGCCCTATCTTTTTATTCTTTATTTTGAAACAGGGTCTCACTAAGTTGCGGAGTGCCTCACTAGGTAGCTGAGGCTGGCTGCGAATCCGGATCCTCCGGTCTCAGCCTCCCAAATGCTGGGACTGCAAGTGTGTTCCTCACACCCGGCTCCAGCTACCTGGTTCTTATGAAGGCTGTGGTCCCACTGGAACTGGAGGAGAGCCGGCCCTAATGACTGCATCTCAACTTGATGACATCTACAAAGACCCTATTTTTTTTTTGTTTTTCTTTTTTCTGTACTAGGGATTGAACATAGGGACATTCTACTTCCGAGTTACATCCCCAGCCCTATTTTTATTCCTTTTTTTTTTTTTTTGCAGTACTGGGGATTGAACTCAGGGGCATTCTACCTCCGAGCTACACCCCCAGCCCTATTTTTTATTCTTTATTTTGAAATAAGGTCTCACTAAGTTGCGGAGTGCCTCACTAGGTAGCTGAGGCTGGCCTCGAACCCGGATACTCCAGTCTCAGCCTCCCAAATGCTGGGATTACAAGTGTGTGCCACCACGCCCGGCTTGACTATGGATTTTTAAGTTGCCAAAAAGGTGATCTTATCAAGTTGCTTTATATCCTTTAAGCCAATTGCATCTGAAGAGTATTGCCCCCGTTGTACCAGGGCACCCAGTTCATCACCCACTTGTACCTTCCCTGTGTGCTGCCTTCTCATCTTTTGCCCACTTTGTGAGTCTCAACTTCCATCCCTAGAAGTCCTCTCCAGTAAAGGTATCAGCCCGTCCCACTAAAAACGCCCCCTCTCTCTTTTGAAACAGGGTCTCACTAGGTTGCTGAGAGTCTTGCTAAGTTGCTGAGGCTGGTCTTGAACTTGCAATCCTCCTGTCTCAGCCTCTCAAGTACTGGGATTACAGGCAGGCACCACCATGCTTGCCATTAGGCTGGCCTAATGCCCATCTTTGGACGGAGATTCAAAGTCAGGAGACAGAGCAGCCTGCAGGATGACCCAAGCAACAGAGCACAAGTGGCCCAGCACGACTCTCAGGCAAGCCAAGCAACGTGGGGCTGCATACCCTCAGCTGGGTCCCTGAAGCACTCCTCCTCCAGCTTCAAGGGAGGCGTCTGTTCTTGCCGAGAAGTGCTGGGTGTCAGCTGGGCAGGTGTGGCTGTCACCTCGCTCTCCAGACACCTGGTAGAAGCTGAGGTACCTGGAGGATTCAAGGTTCCCTCCTGAAGGGAAGAACAGAAGACCTGTGTCATCTCACGCAGCCAGGCACCCCGTGTGGGGCCCTACCTCACCCAGTGCCCTCAAATACAGCAGAGGAGCAGCAGCTGATCCTACCCTCTCCAGAGGACTGGCAGCAGCCTCCTCTGCCCTCTCCTTCCTGCACCACGTGCAAACGGTGGCAAGAGCATGGGGAGATGCCAGTGCACGCACGCACACACCCACCTGTGCCGTGTCCTCTGCGCTTGGGGTCACACTTGTCGTCTGCACCACAGGTGTGTCACCCACTGGGGGTGAATCCAGCTGCCTAAAGAGAGTCAGCAGAGGCTTGTGTACTTCGCCACCCCTGCCCACACTCTAGCGGAGGCGCCACCTGCCACCTCACGCACTGCTGCGGGGTGGACCCCAGGATGTAGGTGAAGTCACGGGGAAGGTGCCCCTGGGAACAGGCTGTGTCTGGCTGCTGGGATGACGGCTGCTCCCTGGAGGGGCATGCCAGGCCCAGAGCCTTGCCGTGGCGCCAGCTGCACTGCTTTCTACCCCAGTGGTGGTCTCAGCTCGTTCGCCCCTCCTTTAGCCCCATGCTCGCTAGCGCACAGCAGTGAGGGAATCCCAAGACCCTCCCACAGCCCCCAGCTGGGCTCCAGCGGCAGGCAGTGCTTCCCCGGCGCGGGTCCGCCCGAGCCCCGGGGCCCCTCTTAAGCTGGTCACCAGGAGCCGGTGGCTGCTCTGGACTGGCCCGTGACACGCCTTCCCGACTTACCGGCTTGGAGGTGAGTCCTCCGCAGACCCAGCACTTGGCGGCTCAGCCACAGGCGGAGCCAGCCGGCTCTCAGGGCTTTCCGGGGCCCGAGCCTCTCTGCTGTCAGACTTGAAGCCACCTCCGAACGGGTTGAAGTTTGGGTCATCCAGCTTGTCCCAGTCCAGGTGGTAAGAGCCCCGGGGGGCAGGCTCGGAGGGCTCGTCTCCCTCAAGTGCCTCCTCGGGGGCCTGCTCCTGCCTGCCCTTGGGTCTCTTTTCCCGTCTCCTTGGTGGAGCTGCCCTTTTGGTTGTGGCTTCATCAGAGAAGTCAAATTCTAGCCTTATGGCCTCACACCTGGGCAGGGTGGCTGTTTGGCCAGGAGGCTCTTCTCTTTGAGGACTTGGGTGTGTGGCCCCACCAGCCTGCACAGGGCTGGCTGGGACTGAGTCTTCAGGACCGGATGGGCACACAGGGGGAGGGGGCTGGGAGCTGGGTGCTGGCTCAGGGGTGTCCATGACCTTGGGGCAGGCAGGGGCCTCGCCAGGCAGGTCTGTGGGGGGCATTCCTCCTTTTGGGCCTTCAGGCCTTGCACCAGGTGAGGCAGCCATGTCCGAGGGGGCCGTGCTCGAGCTTTCTCCCGAGTCTATTGGAGTCGTCTCTGCCTCCTGTTGGGCCGCTGTCCTCAGGGGGTCTTCTGGGATCTCAGAAGCAGATGGCATGCTTTCGAGTACAGAATGAGAGCTAACGTTTTCCTTCAAGGCTTGACCAGGACCTCCAGACGGTTGTCCTGGAGATGACATCTGGTTTTCAGGATTTCCTGGGCTCTGGGAAGACCCTGAGGAACTCAGGTCAGCCAAGGGGGGAGAATCGGGCGTGCTGGAGCCATCATCTTCAAGGGCTGAGTTTGTATTCCCTGGAAAAGGCTCAGTACTGGCTACTGCTAGTTTCTGGAGAATTCCATTGGTAGCTCTGGTGTCCACTTCCTTGGTGAGCTGTTGGCTTTTTAGAAACAGATTTAGTTAACACTAGGAGCCTTTGAGCTTTCCAACTCAATTTCAGTCCATGAGAAAACATTAGCCGAACACAGAAAACAGGACTATCTGGTCAATCCTTTCTTCTGGCTGAAATTTCACAAGTACATCCTCACAGGTCAGTCAGCATGGTGGGCTGAGAGAGATGTGGCAACCCAGCAGTTCAAGTGGAGGTTTTACCACTCACCTACTTTCCCCTCTAACTCAGGGACCAGAGCTCCATGGCCAGGGCGGGCAGAGCACACAAGTTTGCTTTTCACCAGGGAGAGGGAAGCCGAGCGCCAACGCTGGCTCAGCCTGCTGCAGGGAGCCAGGACAGAGCATCTTCCCAGGAGAACAACGTCCTCGCTGTGCTCCCACCTAAAGGTTCCAGGGAGAAGGGTGACCGTGCCCTAGAGCTCCCGACTGCTCTGCTGGGACAGCGGGAGGGGACTGAATGCAAGCAGGAGGCCACAGCTCCTGTGCTGGGAAGGGGCTACCTCATCTTCAGAGGCTTGAGGTCAGCCTCAGCGCTTCCGTGATTCGGATGAAGGGGACCCCGTGAGCACAGCTTACTCACGGAACTTTCTCCAACCCTCCCCGCCCCCCCAATACTGGGGATTGAACCCAGGGGCATTCTACCTCCATGCTACGCTCCTAGTCCTATTTTTTATTCTTTATTTTGAAACAGGGTCTCACTAAGTTGTGGAGTGCCTCACTAAGTAGCTGAGGCTGGCCATGAACCCGGATCCTCCAGTCTCAGCCTCCCAAGTACTAGGATTACAAGAGTGCGCCACCATGCCCGGCTTTTCTCCAAATTTGAAAATATTAAAATTAAGAAACCAGGGGAGCTGGGCATGGTTGCACAAGCCTTTAATCTCAGTACTTGGGAGGCTAAGGATTGCAGATTTGAGGGTAACCTCAGCAATTTAGTGAGGTTCTCAGCAACTTAGTGAGACCAATTTCCAAATCAAAAACAAGATAGGGCCAAGGGTGTAGCATGGAGATAGAATGTCCCTGGGTTTAATCCCTAGTATCACAAAACAACAACAAAAACCAGGGGTACCTGGGCATGGTGGTACACGCCTATAATCCTAGTACTTGAGAGGCTAAGACAGGAGGATCGCAGATTCACAGCCAGCCTCAGCAGCTTAGCAGGACCCTGTTTCAAAATAAAAAACAAGAGCTGGGCATGGTAGCGCCCACCTGTAATCCCAGTACTTGGGAGGCTGAGAAAGGTGGATCTCAGGTCTGCAGCCAGCCTCAGCTACTTAGTGAGGCCTTCTGCAACTTAGTAAGACCTTGTTTCAAAATAAAAGAATAGCCAGGCGTGGTGGCGCATGCTTGTAATCCCAGCATTTGGGAGGCTGAGACCCGAGGATCCGGGTTCGCGGCCAGTCTCAGCTACCGTAACTTAGTGAGACTTGGTTTCAAAATAAAAGAATAAAAAATAGGGCTGGGGGTGTAGCTTGGAGGTAGAATGCCAGAGTTCAATCCCTATTACCACAAAAAAAAAAAAAAAAAAAAAAAATAGGGCTGGGGTTGTAGCTCAAAGGTAGAATGCTCCTGGGTTCAATCCCCAGTATCACGCACACACAAATTAAATAAATGAAATAGTGCTGGAGGTATAGCTCAGAGGTACAATGCCCCGGGTTCAATCCCTGGTACCACACACACACACAAAAAAAAAAAAGTAAAGAAAAGAAAAAGTGTGGTGATGCACACCCATGCCTATAATCCCAGTAGTTGAGAGGCTGTAACATGATTGCAGATTTAAGACCAGCATGTAGTAACTCAGGGAGACCCTATTTCAAAATAAAAAACATAGTAAGGCTGGGCATGTAGATCGGAGAGAGTGCCCTGGGGTTCAATTCCCAGTACTGGGCGGGGTAGGGAGGACTGGGGGGTGTAGCTTAGCTCAGAGATAGAATGCCCCTGGGTTTGAATTCCTATACCCACTCTCATCCCCACCCTCCAAAAAAAGTTTTGAAAGTCCAATTGGCAAAATCCAGCACAAAATCATGCCAGTAGGATCCCTTCTTGCACTGGACACAGACAGCACCTGTGGTTGCAGACAGGTGAAGAGCTGCCCCAGGCAAAGCCCGGGCGTCCGCCTGCGGTGCTGCAAGTGCCCAGCTGGCTTGCAGAAGGGCGTTTCCTGGCTGTGGCCAAGCATTTCTAGGCAGCCTCAGAGTGAGTCTGCGTCCTTTTTTTGCTACTGGGGGTTAAACTCAGGGGCATTCTACCTTTGAGCTACAGTCCTTGTTAATTTTCTTTATTTCTAATAGTGTCTGGCTATGTTGTTGACTGTCTCGTTAAGTTGCTCAGGCTGGCCTCAAACCTGTCTCAGCCTCTCAAGTACTGGAATTACAGGCGTGCACCACCATGTCTTGACTCTTTCAGGCACAGCAGAATGCAAGAGGAAAGAAACTGCAGACCTCTTCCCTGGAGATGAGTCAGGATATTTCTTACATCAAGTTACAGAAAAGACTGACTGCCAAGGGCACAGCAAAGGAACGAAGCACGAAGTTAAAACTTCTTTCCTGTATCTCATAATTAACTTTCTACCGACAAACAGCCACACACTGCATATGCTCAGAGCAGAGATCAGGAGGAAGCCAGGCTGGGCGCAACAGGAGAGACCGCTCCTCCAAGGCCTGCAGAGTCCAGTCACCGGCACTTACTTCTCTTTCTGTATCCAGGCATAGTGATGGTTTTCTAGCCCAGCGCCATCCTCCAGAACAAAAGCCATCTCAAGATTGCTAGTCATGCTAGGACTCAAGATCCTGTGTGTCTGTGGATCCCGCAGAGGTGTCTGAAAAGTCACCTGTTGGGGGGTGAGGAGGAGAGAGTGGTTTACACAACGTCAGTCCTCACAGCAACACAGCTCCCAGGGCCCCAGGAAAGCCAACCCGGAGCACTGGACAAGCACAGGCCTCGAGTCCACACTCACCTTTGCAGCCTTAGTCTGGTTCTTGGGTGGCACATTTTCTTTCTGTGACAGACGAAGAACAGATGATCTTCCGGTAAGTTCTGGTGGCGAAAACAGGAAGTCACAGTTTTCTGTACTTTTTTCACTGATGACATTTTCGTCACTTAAGATCTGCAGACTCATTCTGGAAAAGCAGAATATATTTGTGTTAGCATGAGGGCAGTGACACTGTGTCATCTGGACAGACACCAGGGTGGAGCTGCCTCACAATACTCAGGGAGATGTCCCCTCCCGCACGGGTGTCCTCTGACAGGTGGGGCAAAGAGCCTCAGAGCGAATCTGCATCCTGCTTCAGGCAGCACCGCCACCTCCTGGGCCAAGAGTAAAGGGCTGAGGTTGACGGAGACCCAGTGCTCAGAGTGACTCCTGAAGCCCTCCTACTGCATCATACTTTTGGGCCAAAGCTGGGGAATAGGAAGATCCTGATCTGAAAGAAAGCCAAAGGCCAGAGGAAGCCCTGGCTCCACGTACAGTATAAAGAATGAGGGGCAGCTGTGGCCGAGTCCACAGGACAGGAAAATAGGATAGCAGCTTTGGTTTGTATGCTCCTACCTGCAGGAAAGAAGGGAAGGACCACGGCATTTGCAGAGTCAGCGCCGAAAGAAGCTGGGCGACGGTAAGCCAGTGGGGAGATTCAGTTATTCAGTGGGTGGGCCTCGGGGTAAGCCCAGAAGATTCTAGAATAGCTCCATCCTGCCTTCCCAGATCCCCATGCTGGTCACTGACAGGACACAGGTTTAATTGCCCTTTCATTTAGAATATTCCTGATCCAGGTGTCACCAGAGCACTGAGCACTGACGTACCCTCAGAGGCCCGATGGGTACTTGGTGCTGGTGGGGGCCCTGGGAGCTTAGGTTGAGGAGTCAAGACCAGCTTGGGGGATGAGGTCAGCAACATGAGGGGTGCCCACTGTGGTACTGTGAGCAGAAGAACAGGGAAGGCCAAGACGGGAGGGAGGAGACGAGAGTCTGTTGCAGCCAGTGGGGGAAAGTTGGACCTGGCTTGGTCAGGAGGTTCCAACATGACGTGTAAACGGGAAAATAGAAACCAAAGGCGAAGCTTAGGTTACTGACAAGAGGTGGATGGCTGCGGGATGTGCAAGCCCAGGTGTCCGGGGCACGTGGACCTAGAGAGGCCTTTCTGGCAGGAAGGTGGGAGAACAGGGAGCCCAGCCTTTGTAGGTCGGATTTTTGCCGACGGTGGGGAGGCCACTGAAGGAGGCTCTTGAGAAAAAGGGTGACAAAGCTGGTTGTGATGGCGCATGCCTGTAATCCCAGTACTTGCGAGGCTGAGACAGGAGGATTCCAAGTTTGAGGTCGGTCTCAGCAATTTAGCAAGACCCTCGGCAACTTAGACCCTGTTTCAAAATAAAAAATGGCAGGGATGTAGATGTAGCTTAGAGGCAGCCCCTGGGTTCAATCCCCAGTACAAAAAAAAAAAAAAAAAAAAAAAAAAAAAAAAAAAAAAAGATGGTGGGGTAAGGGACAATGCACTCTGATGTTGTTGCACCAGTCCTGGTGAGAATCAGCATTGTGAGAAGTCAGGGTCCAGATGCCTGTGGGAGATGAACCAGCTGGAGTTGGTGATGGCCCCAGATGGGGTACAGGACGTAGCATGGAGGAGGACCCCGGCAGAAGAAAGCAGCTACTGCTGTTAGCTCACAAGGTCAGCAGGTGCTGGAAGGGGGCTGGATGGGTATATCTTGCCTAAGGATCCTGGGAAGAGGAATAGGGAGCTCGCAGGTGTTTAAAATCAAACACCTAAGATTGAAAACATACATGCGTTCCTCAATCAGCCTACAGCTGGTATTTGAGGCAAGATGAGATCATCCTGGTGGCTGCAACTGAGGAAGAAAGGGGCCTGTGGCTAGCCGGGAGTCGGGAGGCAGGGGAAGAAAGGTTTCCCTGAGTAGTCATTCAAGGTTGCAGCCAGCCTGACAGAGAGGACAGAAACGGGCACAGGACCCGCGGAGGCAAGAGTTTCCCTGGCATGCCTGCAAAAGCGCGGGCAGGGGTCTCCGGAGCAGCAGTGGAGATCGAGGACAGACTTGTCCAGGAGAAGGCGGAGGGCAGAGAAGCTGCTGGAAAGAGACGTGGGACGAAGGTTCTGTCTCGGAGAAGGGCCTCACATGACCCCGACACGCCTGACCAGCGGGAGAGGCTGGGAGAGGCCGGCCCGGCATCCAGGCGAGCAGGGAAGGGCACCGCCCGGCCCGAAGAGGGGCTCCTGCCGCAGCGGGAAGGGGAAAGCTCGGCACGAAGCGGTGGCCCAGACCCGCCGCGGCCTCGGGGCAGGGCCGGGGCGGGAGGGCGGCCTCGCGGCCCCGGCCCCGGCCCCCGGCCTCCGGCCTCCGGCCCGACCTGTGCTCCGCGGCCGCCGCCTACCTGCCTGCCGCTACCGCTGCCGCTGCCGCCGGCTGCGAGGAAGAAGCACCGAGCCCGAGAAGCCGAGCCGAGGACAGCCCAGTCGCCGATTCTAGTACCGACGGTTAGTACCAAGCCGTCGCCGCGTACCCAGGCCACAATCGCTGCCCGCCGCGCCGGGCGATTCAAATACCGACGGTTAGCTCCACGCCGCCAATCAGCGCGCGGCCGGGGCGGGGCCTCAGGCGACCAATGGGAGGCCGTACGTGCCCCACCCCCACCCCCCCGCTCCGCTTCCGGGACTGTGGGCAGTGGGTAAACTACGGGCTCTGGCTCGCGGGTGTGCATTCTTGGGCTCTGCCGCGGACGCGAGTGTGCTGCGAGGCATGGTCGGGCCTAAGTTTCTTTCGCTGTGAAGTGGGACTTCCAGGGCATCTATAGAGGCGGGGCTGCACCCTCGCGGGGACTCCCACCGAGGCTCACAACTAGCTGGGAGCGGGGCCTCGATTGTCCTCTCCCAGTGTGCCCTGCGGGTGGCTGGGCCGGCGAGGGACTCCATCTCCCAGACTACCCCACGGGCGGCTTGACTCCCGGCGTGCCCTGCGGGCGGCCGCATAGCGGGGACTCTGTCTCCCAGAATACCCCGCGGGCAGCCTCTAGGCGGACTTCATCTCCCAGCGTGCCTCGCGGGTGGCCGACTGTCGACTCAGTTTCCCAGAGCGTCCCGCGCGCGCGGCCTCCTGGCAGCGGCCACCACCCGCCTACCACCCGGGACTGGCCGCCCGGGCCTCTTCCCCGGCTGGGGAAGGCGGCAGCGAGATGGAGAGTCCAGAGGTGACCTTCTCGCTGGCCTACCTGGTCTTCGCGGTGTGCTTCGTGTTCACGCCCAATGAGTTCCATTCGGCTGGCCTCACGGTGCAGAACTTGCTGTCGGGCTGGCTGGGCAGCGAAGACGCCGCCTTCGTGCCCTACCACCTGCGCCGCACGGCCGCCACGCTGGTGTGCCACTCGCTATTGCCGCTCGGTGAGTCTCCTGCCCGCGGTGCCCGTGGTTGGCGACACGCCGGGGAGCACTTGGAGACCCCAAAGGCGCTGTAGCCCTCGCCGGCCGGGAGGTCAGGTGGGGATCCGCCCCGCCCAGCCGCCCCGCCCGGAACTGTCCTGGTGGGAAAGGCGGCCGCCCCCCCCCACCCCCCCCCAGCGAGCGCAGCAGGGGGCACGCCGAGGTCTGGTTGGGCGGCAGCCGCCTGGCGCTGCTTTGCAAGTGAGAGAAGGGCCCAAGCTAACCATCATCGCTGTTGGGGTGCGGGGTCCAAAGATAGTGCTTGCCATGTTGGGGAGCAGTTGCCAGGAAAAGGGTCTCTGTTCTGATTCCAACAGAAGTAGTCACAGGGCTGCCTGGAGACGGTGGCATTGCCCTGAAAGTGGGCATGGGGAGGGCAGGCAGGGATGGGAAGTTCAAGGTTGAGGGCGATGCAGAGGTCTTTGCCAGGCCAAGATTCTCAGGCGCTGTCCAAGGCAGTGGCGAGCAGCGACCCAGGTGTTAGCAGGGCCCCTGGGAGGTATGCCTGTGAGCTGGTTGGAGGATGGATTTGGGGGCTGGTGTTGAGACGTGGCAGGGAACCAGATGGGAGACTTCTGGGTGGTGCAGAATGAGTTGGGTATGGGAGGAAAGTTGATAGGTGGCCTGCCACGTCTGCAGCTCTGTGGACAAAGGAAAGTTTGGCAAGAGGACCCAGCAGCCTGGGCACTGGAGAGCTAGAGGTAGGCGTGGGATGGCTGCACCCAGGCCTGCCCCATGGGAAGGTGGGCTGAGGGAGCTTGTGGAGAGCTGGAGACAGGGTTGTCCTGAGCAGCTAGTCTTGGCCTGAGGACCTTGTGCCCTGTGAGGCCGATGAGGAGACTGGGGCTCTGAGGTGGGGCTCCCTGACCAGCTTGTTCCCCTGAGGACTACAGGGTGGGGTTCTGGAGCTCCTCTCACCACAGTTCCCTCACTGGCACCCCCATCAACCCAAGGAGAAACCCAGACTTAGGGAGCACAAGTTGTTGTTTGTGGAGGCCACACCTAGGGCAGACAGTAGATGGCCTCACCAACAGATGTTTCTGTTTTCTATTTTGACTTTTGAAAAGGTCTTACTGACATACTAGTTACCTATTGCTACATTGAAAAGGTCTTACTGACATACTAGTTATCTATTGCTCTTTGACATGTAGTGATTTACCACCCCACCGCCACTTACTGTAGAGTCTGCTCACAGTCTCTTCCCATCTACTTTGTCATTTATTTTGACATTCATGTTGTCTTGCTCTGGCGAGTTGGGCCCTGAAGCTGCCTGGTATCAACAGAGGAAATGGCCCCTCCCTTCTCCCTGCACAGGGACGTCACAGTGTCCCTTCTGAGGACCTTGTGCTCTGTGAGGCTGATGAGGAGACTGGGGCCCACCACAGGGAGGGATGGCACCTGGCGGCCCCGACTTCCCTGAGGCGCCTTCTTCTTTGCAGGCTACTACGTGGGTATGTGCTTTGCGGCCTCAGAAAAGCAGCTCTACTCCCCCAGCCAGGCCCCGGAGGCCTGGCGGCTCTTTCTCCTGCTGGCTGTGACCCTTCCCTCTGTCGCCTGTGTCCTGATCTACTACTGGTCCCGGGACCACTGGGCCCGCCACCCACTGGCTCGCACCCTGGCCCTCTATGCCCTCCCGCAGTCCGGCTGGCAGGCGGTGGCCTCCTCCATCAACACGGAGTTCCGGCGGATTGATAAGTTTGCTACTGGGGCACCAGGGGCCCGAGTGATTGTGACAGACACGTGGGTGATGAAGGTCACCACATACCGCGTGCACGTGGCCCAGCAGCAGGACGTGCACCTGACCGTGACGGAGTCTCGGCAGCATGAGCTCTCCCCAGACTCCAACCTGCCCGTGCAGCTCCTCACCATCCGAGTGGCCAGCATCAGCCCCGCTGTGCAGCCCTTTGACATCCGGTAAGCACGTGGTGGCTGTGGTCTCCTGGAGGGTGCAGGCTCTGGGGGTCCCGGAGGGTTGTGGCACTCCTAGGGCCCGGGCGGTACCAGTCACTTGACCCTTTCAGCATCAACCTCTTGAAGGGTGCCGTGCATCACCCTTTCTGCTCTCACTGAGCCACCTATGCAGCTTCTTGGGAGGCATGCTGGTGGCACCTTGGCTCCTAGTCCTCCCCCTCCTGTCTCTCAGGTGGCTTCAGGGCCGTCTTTGCTGGCTGCAGCCCTGGGCACCACTCCAGGCAGCTGGTTTACCCCGGCCAGCTCCAGGTCGAGGCCCTTCGGGGTAGAGGGCCCAGCCCAATAGGCTGCACCTCCTGCAGGTTGAACTCTGCAGAGTATGGCGAGCTGCGTGAGAAGCTCCGGGCACCCATCCGAAGGGCAGCCAATGTGGTCATCCGCCAGAGCCTGGGCGACCTGTTTCTGGAGACTTTTGCTTCCCTGGTGGAGGTCAACCCAGCCTACTCTGTGCCCAGCAGCCAGGTAGGGGCTGGGCCAGGGGAAGGGGTGGGTGGGCTTCACAGGACCATTGTGCTGGGCTCCTCAATCCCCTCTGCGACCCCTGCAGGAGCTGGAGGCCTGCATTGGCTGCATGCAAACACGCGCCAACGTGAAGCTGGTGAAGACATGCCAGGAGCCGGCTGTCGGCGAGTGCCAGCAGTGCTACTGCCGCCCTATGTGGTGCCTCACTTGTATGGGCAAGTGGTTTGCCAGCCGCCAGGACCCCCAGCGCCCTGACACGTGGCTAGCCAGCCGGGTGCCCTGCCCCACCTGCCGCGCGCGCTTCTGCATCCTGGATGTGTGCACCGTGCGCTGAGTTCGTGATGTATGCGAGCAGGGCCTGGGGGTCTGGGCCTGGCTCTGCAGCCCTGCTTACACTTGCCCCCACCAGCCACTGGAGGGATCGGCCAGACCTCCTGGGCCTTGGCAAAGGGCTCTATTCAAAGCACACCACCTGCAGCCACTCTCTGCCTTGAGCCTGCTATCGGTCGAAAGTGTTTGTTAAAAAAAAGTCTCACAAAAGAAACCCTGTCCCCAGGGCCTTCAGCACTTTCTCTTTCCACCCACCTTCTTCCAAGTGGGCGCGGGTACACTGAGGACACTCCGGGGTCCTTTGACTCTGGGGTCTCCCTGATGGCCTTCACTTGGCCGTTTTGCCTTAACTTCACCAAGCACACCTGCTCCTCAGTTGTGAGCCAGACCCACAGCTCTCCAGGAGCCCAGCCTCGTTCCCCAGGTCCTGGAGCTGGTGACTGGCTCTGTGGTCCTGGGAACCCCTTCCAAGCCACGGAGGCTGTTTGGAAGACCTGGGGTGGAGCCAGACAGTGGAGGGGAGAGTGGAGGCTGCTTGCTAGAGGGAAGGCCCAGCCTGGCCTGGGGCTTCCTGCTGGCTATGTCCAGTTGAGGGGCTGCCCCAGTGTGAGGAGGTAGGAGCAGCAGCCTGGGTCGGGACAGGCCAGTGGATGGGGCCACCAGCACCTGGGGAGCTTCTGCTGTGCTCCTGGGGCCTTCTCCAGGGAAGGCCAAGGCCTCAGACTCCTGGCCCCAGGCGCCCTGGGAGGATGGTGAGCCTGGACCAGAATACGGCAGTGTCTCGCAGAAAGCAAGCCAGCTGGGCCGCAGCACAGGGCCAGGCACTGCCTCTGGGGCGGTGTGTTCTGAAGAGGATTTCCCAGCGTCAAGGTTCTGATGTGTGTGTGTGTGTGTGTGTGTGTGTGTGCGCGCGCGCGCCCCCACAACCTGAAGATGCATGTGGGAGGGAAAGAGGCTGCTCCCCTCCCGACCCTCCCCCTGTGCAGCTCACCAAGCTGGCTTTTGGAGGGAGGGCCCCCAAACCTGTGGGCCTGAAATCGCTACACCTCGCTGTTTGAAGCAGGCAGCGGGGCCCAGCCAGCCCACTCACCCAAGGCTGCACTTGACTCCAGGGATTTTCCAAGGACGACCAAGCAAGCTCAGCTTTGTGGGGTCCCTTGGGGAACTAAAGATGGCTGGGGCATTTGCCAGGAACCAGCCAGTGTTTCAAGGGGCACCTCCGAGGGGCCAGATGGTTTAGGGTTAATTTTACTTCCAAAGAAAGCTAGTTTTATAAAGACAAATGTAGCTAAATGATACAGTATTTAATAAAATGTTTGAAGTACTATGTTTTGTTTTATCTCATATTTATCTATCTTGGCACTGGGGTTGAACCCAGGGTTTTTTTGTTTTGTTTTGTTTTTGGTACCCAGGGGACATTCTACCTCCAAGCTACACCCCCACCCCTATTTTAATTTGAAATTGGGTCTCACTAAGTTTCTGACCGCCTCACTCAATTGCTGAGGAACCTATCTCAACCTCCAAGTACTGGGTTTACAAGTGTGCACCACCACGCCTGGCTTAACCAAGGGGGTTTCTACCTCCGAGCTACACCCCCAGCCCTATTCTTTGGTTTGAAACAGGGTCTCATTAAGTTGCGGAGGGCCTAAGTAGCTGAGGCTAGCCACAAACCTGCCATCCTCCTGCCTCAGTCTCCCAAGTACTGGGATTACAAGCGTTTGTCACCACACCCAGCAGTTTTTTTTTTCTTTCCCTCCAGTACTGGGGTTTGAACCCAGGGGCATTCTACCTCTGAGCTATACCCCCAGCCCTAGTTTTTATTCATTTGGAAACAGGGTCTCACTAAATTGTGGAGGACCTCATGAAATAGGTGAGGCTGCCGTGAACCTGCAATTCTGTCTCAGCCTCCCAAATACTGGGATTACAAGCATGCACCACCATGCCCAGCTCCTTTTTATTCTTTTTTTTTGTGTGTGTGGTACTGGGGATTGAACTCAGGGGCATTCTACCCCCGAGCTACACCCCCAGCCCTATTTTTTATTCTTTATTTTGAAACCGGGTCTCACTAAGTTGTGGAGTGCCTCACTAGGTAGCTGAGGCTGGCCGCGAACCCAGATCCTCCGGTCTCAGCCTCCCGAATGCTGGGATTACAAGCGTGCGCCACCACGCCCGGCTTCCTTTTTATTCTTTACTTTGAAGCAGAATCTCAGTTACCAAGGCTGAGACTCTACTTCAATGCCCCCAGTCCTATTTTTGATCCTTTATTTTGAAACAGGGTCTCACTTAGTTTCAGAGGGCCTCACTAAGTAGCTGAGGCTGGTCTCGAACCTGCAATCCTCCAGTCTCAGCCTCCCAAGTACTGGGATTACAAGTATTTGGGAGAGTCAGATAGGAAGATTGCCTTGAACCTGCAATCCTGACTCTCCCAAATACTGCGATTACAGGTGTGGGCTATAGCGCCAGGGTTTTATCTATTATTTTTTTTTCCTTCGATACCTGGGATTGAACCCAGGGGCATTCTACCTCTGAGCTACACCCCCAGCCGTAGGTTTTTTTTTTTTTTTTTTTTTTTTTTTGCGGTATGGGAGATTGAACCCGGGGCATTCTACCTCCGAGCTACACCCCCAGCCCTATTTTTTATTCTTTATTTTGAAACAGGGTCTCACTAAGTTGCAGAGTGCCTCACTAGGTAGCTGAGGCTGGCTGCGAACCCGGATCCTCCGATCTCAGCCTCCCAAATGCTGGGATTACAAGCGTGTGCTACCACGCCCGACCCCAGGCTTATTTTTGATCCTTTATTTTGAAGCAGGGTCTCACTTAGTTTCGGAGGGCCTCACTAAGTAGCTGAGGCTGGCCTCGAACCTGCAATCCTCCAGTCTCAGCCTCCCAAGTACTGAGATTACAAGCATGCGCCACTATGCCCGGCTCCCAGCTGTATTTTTTATTCTTTATTTTGAAGTAGGGTCTGAGTTGCAGAGGGCCTAAGTTACTAAAGGCCGGCCCTTCGGGCGTGGGGGACGGGACTCCTGAGCTGGCTCAGCGTCCTTGACTTCCACTCCTACTGCCACTACCTGGGTGGCACCGGGCCACCCTCTCACCCTGAGTGTCCAGAACCAGAACCTGCTCGGAAGTGCAGCGCTCCCTGCGGGCAGAGGGTGGGCCGACTCCTGAGAGCCACCAGTACCGAGCCCGCCAGCGCCGGACGAGGGCCGACGGTCTCGTCGGTGGCAGTGGTGCAACTGAGGATGCTCAGCGTTCTGGCCACCCAGCACTGCCTCGGGCTAACCCAAAGCCTTTAACAGCTTAAACCACAGAGCGATGGCACCGTGGACTGGACCTCCCGCGGGAATTCTGGAGCAAACCCCGCCAGAGTCCGAGCCTTCCGGGTTCCAGCCCGCGCGGAGACACGCCCCCTCCCGGCCGAGCCAATCAGAGGCGCGCTCTGCCGGGCTGGGCTCAATCATGGGAACGCCCCTTCCGACGGACCAATAGGGGAAGGCCGATCGCTCCTCCCACCACGAGGGGCCCGGGCGCGCGGCGAATCTCCCGCCAATATCCCCCCCCCCCCCGCGAGGCTGCGACCAATCCGCGTCCGGACAGCCTCAGCGCCGGCCGTCTCGAAGCCAGGGGGTCGGTTCAGCTCCTTTGTCGGCCTTTCCTCAGCCAAGTAGGCAGCGGCGGCCCGCCTCCCCGGGCAGCAGACTCCAGCGAGGAGACCTCGGGGCTCTCTGCGGCCCCGGAGCTTCGACTCGAGGCCCTTGGGGCGGGAAGCGCGAGCCGCCGAGCGCGTCCCCCCCCCCCGACGCGGCAGCAGTGGTCTCGCCCGGCCGCGCGCGCGCGGGAGCGCCGTGGGCGGGGCCCAGAGCACTTAAGGGCGGTTGGGGGCGGGGCGCGCGCAGTCTCTTCGCGCCAGCGCCGAGCCCGCAGTCCCGCCGCCGCCCCACCTCCGCCGGACCCGCCGCCATGGCCTGTCGGCCCCGAAGCCCGCCCGCGTACGGGAGCCACCGCGACCGCGGCGCCAGGTAAGCGCCCCGCGGCGGGAGTCCCGGGCCGCGCGGGGCCGGGGTTCGGGGGCCGGGTTCGGAGTTGGTGGTCTCGGCCGGGGTCCCCGCCTGGGCCGCGTGTAGGCCGGGGTCCCGGGACCACCTGGGGCGGGGCCCCGGCCGCGGACTGACGGCGCCTCTGTCTGCAGCCCGCCGACCCCCACGAGGTGGAGCCTCGGACGGAAGCGCAGAGCCGATGGGCGGCGGAGGACGCCGGAGGACGCCGAGGAGGGCGAGCGCCCGGGAGACGACCGCAGACCCGAGAGGTGGGCCTCGGGCTTGGGTGTGGGGGCGCAGCCCTGCCTCGGTTCTTGGGAGATTCCGGGGCACGTCGGGTGCGTGCTCTGTGTCCCCTTTATCTGGGGAACATCTTCGCAGTGGTAGGTGGCAGCAAAACCGGTTTCAACCGGAGTTGGTCAGTTGTGACCCTTTATTATACTTGAAGGAAGTCACAGACTGCCCACCGGTGTCTCATTAGAAGTAACACAGGGGCACCGGCCTGTAATGCTGGTAATGGGGAGGCCGAGACAGGAGGATTGCCCAGGCCCTCGGCTACTTAGTGAGACCTTCTTTCAAAATAAAAAAACAAAATAGGGCTGGAGTAGAGGTAGAATGCTCCTGGATTCGATCCCCAGTACCCAAAGTGTGTGTGTGTGTGTGTGTGTGTGTGTGTGTGTGGCACACAGCTAGTCATTTTATGACCCTGAAAGTCAGTGTTGAGAATTTAGGTGTTAGTCGTAGAGGATGTGATGTGAAAAGATGCAAACTAGAATTAAAACTCCAATAACTGATAACTCCCAGAGCCTTTCCCGCATGGCAAGCTTTTGTTACAGTATCTACTTAGTTCAGTATTTTCTAGGTTAGGTGCTGTGCTGGGAAACTCAAGATATGAACTGAACAGCCGGGCGTGGTGGCGCCCAGGCTTGTAATCCCAGCATTTGGGAGGCTGAGACCAGAGGATCCGAGTTCGAGGTCAGCCTCAGCTACCTAGTGAGGCCCTCTGCAACTTAGTGAGACCCTGTTTCAAAACAAAGAATAAAAAATAGGGCTGGGGGATAGCTTGGAGGTAGAATGCCCCCGAGTTCAATCCCCAGTTCTGTACAAAAAAAACAAAACAAAACAAAAAAAACTGAACAAGATGTCCTGGTAGCAGAATGGGAGCGGGGCAGCAAATGGAACAAGATAATTCAGAGGAACTGGAAGTATCTAAAAGAAAGTGGATGATTGGAGCTGTTCAGGGAAGACCTCCTTTGGGGACGCTTTGCTGGTTGCTGAGATGAAGTGGGGACATGATCCCTGTGAGAGTTCCTGTGATCAGGCCCCTTGGGTGGGGGCTTGTGTAGCCTGAGCTGATTAGAGGATAAGGACAAGGCTTAGTAGCTTAGTGGCTCAGTGAAAGGACCTGGTGAATTGGCCAGATGGGGTAGCAAAGGTGATGGAAAAGGCTTGGTTCAGAATGGACTTTTGAAGGATTTGTTGATGGATTGGGGGCCAGAGGAAAAAATAAGTTAGGATGACTTTTTAGCCTTGAACCCCTTTGTAGATTATGGAAGTCATTTACCCAGATCAAGAGGGTGAGGGCTTGCCGGGCGTGGTGGCACAGGCTTGTAATCCCAGCATTTGGGAGGCTGAGACCAGAGGATCCGGGTTCGCAGCCAGTCTCAGCTACTTAGGCTCTCCACAACTTGGTGAGACCCTGTTTCAAAATAAAGAATAAAGAGCCGGGCGTGGTGGCGCACGCTTGTAATCACAGCATTTGGGAGGCTGAGACCGGAGGATCCGGGTTCGCGGCCAGCCTCAGCTACCTAGTGAGGTACTCTGTAACTTAGTGAGACTCGATTTCAAAATAAAGAATAAAAAATAGGGCTGGGGGTATAGCTCGGAGGTAGAATGCCCCTGAGTTCAATCCCTAGTACCACACACACACAAAAAAAAACCAAAATAAAGAATAAAAAAATAGAGTTGGGGGTGTAGCTCGGAGGTAGAATGCCCCTGGGTTCAATTCCCAGTACCACACAAAAAAGAGTGGGAGCTGAGCAGGCCTTGCATGGTGAGGGCCTCAGTGATGAGGCTTGGGGAAGCTGAGTCAGGCACAGATAGGAGTTATGAGCACTAACTCTAACTCAATAATTTAGAGACTAGGAGCCGGGCATGGTGGCGCACGCTTGTAATCCCAGCATTCGGGAGGCTGAGACTGGAGGATCCGGGTTCGCGGCCAGCCTCAGCTACCTAGTGAGGCATTCCGCAACTTAGACTCGGTTTCAAAATAAAGAATAAAAAATAGGGCTGGGGGTGTAGCTCAGAGGTAGAATACCCCTGAGTTCAATCCCTAGTACCGCAAAAAAAAAAAAAAAAAAAAAAAATTTAGAGACTAGGAAAGCGAGTGTAAGAGACGCCCTAAGCTAGGTAGAAAGTGAAGGCAATCAAATCATGTCATTGAATTAATCTCTGAACCCCTCTATGGTCTCATGTAGTTGAAAACAATGTTAAATCCTTACAGAACTTTAGATACAAGTCCCTGGTATCAGGACTCCACAGCCCATTAGCAAGCAAGTCAGCTACATGGCTGCCTTATTCTTCCACCATGGCAACATTGCTTCTGACCTGGGCCTTCACGTTTGGCTTTGTATCATGTGGACATGTCTAGAGATGCCCAACAAATAGAACTATCTACATCTCTGCTGGTCATGGCAGGGTGGGGCAAGAAGTAGTCTTTTTGGAAAGGGGTTAGCTCTGTAAAATTTGCTTTGCTGTCTCTAGATAGAGTAGATTGTGAATATAATCTGCTTAACCTAGGAAATAAATTTTAGCTTGACAAAGGAACCAAAGTATAAGATGGAGCTTAAGATTACTCATACACTTTATTGATTGATTGATTATGGCGCTGGGGATTGAAACCAGAGTCATACTCTGAGCTACACCTCCAGCCCTATTTTTTTTTTTTTTTTAATTTTATTTTGAAACAGTCTCGCTAGGTTGATGAGTTTCACTACTTGCTGAGGCTTTCCTCAAACCTGCGATCCTCTTGTCTCAGCTTCCAAGCTTGGGATTACATGTGTGCCACCATGCCCTATTGAAACTTTACTTTTAGAAATCCAATTTAAAAAGCCAGGTGTGGTACTTGGGAGCCTGAGACAGCAGGATCACAGATTCAAGGACCACCTCAGCAAGTAGTGAGACTCTCATGTTTGAAACTAAATATAAAATAGGGCTGGGGGTGTAGCTCAGAGGTAGAATGTCTCTGGACTCAATCTCCAGAACCACGTGTGCAGAGACACACACACACACACACACACACACACACACACACACACACACAAAACCCAATTTAAGTTTCTCTGGGTGGTGTGTTTTAAGGGAAGAATTAGTTACATAAAGCGATTTGTTTTTATTTTTTTTGTTTTTTTGTTTTTTTTTTCGGTACTGGGGATTGAACTCAGAGGCATTCTACCTCCGAGCTATACCCCCAGCCCTATTTTTTATTCTTTACTTTGAAACCGAGTCTCACTAAGTTGCGGAGTGCCTCACTAGGTAGCTGAGGCTGGCCGTGAACCCGGATCCTCCGGTCTCAGCCTCCCAAATGCTGGGATTACAAGCGTGTGCCACCACGCCTGGCGCGATTTGTTTTTGAAATTATAATTGCTAAGCACACCGTTTAGTTTGCAGCTATAACAAATGATTGCTTATTATAGCTGAGGTTAGTGTCAAGTTTTGATACTAACCTCAGCAGTGGCCAATAGATAGGAAAATGGGGGAGGGACAATAAAAATGTAAGTTTACATCTTATCTGTAAATAACAGACATGCCAGCAGCTGTGACTGCCAGAATTCTGGCATCAAGGAAGCCTTGAGTTTGAGATGGAACTGGGCTTTTGGGTTAGGTTAAACCAACTGTAGGAGGCTGTACTTTTACCATAGATAGACTGTATCTTAAGGCAGCAAGGACTCTGACAGATAGACTTATCTCCCCTCCACGTTTTATAAATTATTCATGTGCACCTAAAAGACAACTGGTAGCTAGGTGCAGCGATGCACACCTATAATCCCAGCACTTAGGCTTAGACAGGAGGACCACAGGTTCAAGGCCAGCCTCAGCAATTTAGCAAGACCCTCAGCAACCTGTTTGAAAATAAAATAGGACTTGAGTGTATCTCAGAGGTAGAATGCCTCTGGGTGCGATCTCTAGTACCAAAAAAAAAAAAAGCAAATGGTAACTACTATGTTTAGTTCTGTGTGTTTGCGCTAGGCATGTGTTACCTGAAGTCTTTCTAAATCATGAGAAAATAGCTTCTGGCTTTGCAACTAAAAGGATTTGCAGTTGATTCACTTCTTCTCAGCACTGATTATGTCTTTGATTTTGCGTCTTTCTTCAGTGGCCTGTGTCCCCACGGTTGGCCAGTGTTGGCACACAGTGGCTGGGCAGAAGTTGTCGAGTGAAGCCCAGAAAGGCTTTAAGAGAACAGCCCAAACTCGGTGAACTGAGATATGCAGCAGAGAGTCTCTTTCACACTTGATTCAACTCCAAAGTGTGTTTCCTTGGTATACTGCCAAATGGCCTCTGAGTACTTCCCAATGTAGTTTGGAAGGAAACAAAGTATTTTCATGGTTCCAATGTGCCTTTCCGTTTTATTGCAGCTTCACCACTCCTGAAGGCCCTAAGCCCCGTTCTAGATGTTCAGACTGGGCAAGTGCAGTTGAAGAAGATGAAATGAGGACCAGGGTTAACAAAGAAATCGCAAGGTACATATTTTGGACTCCTGTGAAATGTCTTCTGTGGCTTTTCAGTTATATTCTCAATTTAAGACATGACCTAGAGCAGTGGTTCTAAAAAATCTGGCCTCCTGACCTTCTGATGAGCGGGCCCAGCTATCCTGTAAGAAGCCCTCCACATGAGTCTCCTGCGAGGACCATGGTCTGGTAATCCTTCCGAGGTTGGGAGTAGATGAGGTGGTGCTGTGAGGTGTGGAGGCCCATTCAAGGTTTTTTGTTGTGTTGTCCTGGGGCTTGAATCCAAAGCCTTCTGCAGGCCAGGCAAGTGCTCTGCCACCGAGCCTCTCTCCCTTCCTCCAAACTTTTTTTTTTTTTTTTTGGCGGTACTGGGGATTGAACTCAGGGGCATCCTACCTCCGAGCTACACCCCCAGCCCTACTTTTTATTCTTTATTTTGAAACCGAGTCTCACTAAGTTGCGGAGTGCCTCACTAGGTAGCTGAGGCTGGCCTCGAACCTGAATCCTCCGGTCTCAGCCTCCCAAACCTCCAAACATTTTATAGCCATTTGTTGCCATCCATCACATGTGGATGTGGCCCTCATACTCAGATGAGGACGTGTGCTCTCGATGGACCCTTGGCTATGTAATAGTTCATAAATACCAAAATGCAGGCAGGGGTCCCTCACTTGGGGTCTTCAACCCTTTGTAGTTGTACACAAAATTATCCCTGGACTCATTACCATTCAGATGTGTCCTTCACCGTTGTTTATTTTCCCTTGATTATATTATCAGTGTTTTTACTCTTTCCTGTCACTACATTTTATCCAACCCCAAACCAGCTGACTGAATTCAAGCATGGATCATAATCAGTTGAAGTATGTTGGACAGGAGGATCTTAGCTGATAAGTAGTTAGTAGATCAGACAGGATCTCTGCAAATTATTTTTTTCCTTTTGGGGTACTGAGGATTGAACTTGGGCATTCTACCTCCGAGCTATACCCCCAGCCCTATTTTTTTAATTCTTTATTTTGAAACAGGGTCTCACTAAGTTGCGGAGTGCTTCACTAGGTAGCTGAGGTTGGCTGAGATCCTGGATCCTCTGGTCTCAACCTCCCAAATGCTGGGATTACAAGTGTGCGCCACCACGCCCGGCCCCAGCCCTATTTTTTATTCTTTATTTTTTGAAACGGGGTCTCACTAAGTAGCTGAGGCTGGCCATGAATCCAAATCCTCTGGTTTCAGCCTCCCAAGTACTGGGATTCTGTGAGTTCATTCTGATGAGGAAGTGTGTCCTAATGACAATAAGGGAAGCAGGCCTGACTGCCTGCCATTCTCTTCTCAGCCATAGGCGAGGTTTGCATCACAGTAATAATACCGTTGGCCTTTCTTTGGGCCTAGGTATCCTCTGCATGGCATAGGGTGTGCCTGAAGGCTTTTGGGCAGTTTTTTAGAACTAGGTTGGATTAAACTGACTATATGGTCTTGGCAAATAACCTTTATTTTTTATTTTTTTATTTTTTTTGTGGTACTAGGGGCTGAACTCAGGGACATTCTACCTCCAAGCTACACCCCAGCCCTATTTTTTATTCTTTATTTGAAACAGGTTCTCACTAAGTTGCGGAGAGCCTCACTAAGTAGCTGAGGCTGGCCGCAAACTCGGATCCTCCGGTCTCAGCCTCCCAAATGCTGGGATTACAAGCGTGCGCCACCATGCCCGGCTATCTTTATTTTTTTTATTTGCTTATTTTTTTGTGTTACTGAGGATTCAACCCAGAGGAGTTCTACCTCTGAGCTACACCCCCAGCCCTATTTTATTTTTTATTTGTAAACAGTGTCTCATTAAGTTGTTGAGCTGGCCTGGAACCTGCGCTCTTCCTGTCTCAGTCTTCCAAGTACAGGGAATACAAGTGTGTGCCACCACGCCTGGCTAACCTTTATTTTACAAAAATGATATGATTGAGGGAGGTTTTTCACAAAAGAAACAGCATGCTTTTATCCCAAACCATGCTGCCCAGGAAGAAGACTTCATTCCTGCTCTTAGCTCTAGAAGCATTAGTATTGTGTTTTTTCTCAATAGTGTTAAAAAAAGCAATATTTATTTCATTCTCAGATATAAAAGAAAACTACTCATAAATGACTTTGGAAGAGAGAGAAAATCGTCATCGGGAAGGTATGTGCTGTATAAACATTTCTTTGTAATTTGTTAAGGAAAATAATTATGATTGAGAGACACTGATTATCCCAATAGTACTTACTAATTAGTCTGTTTGAATTTCACTGATTTGAAATAATTGTATTTATTGAGTACTCAATTCCCATATGTACAAACATTCTAGACTGTTCGGGGTTTGGAGTCCAAAGGATGAATGTTTCACCATTTTCTTGGTATAGTTTACATGGTGAAAGTTATTCTGTTAATTTTCTGTGAAACTTATGCTGTTAATTTTCATTTTTTCAGTTCTGACTCAAAGGAGTCTACATCTGCAGTGCCAGCTGACGTGGAGACAGATGAAAGTGTCCTAATGAGAAGACAGAAGCAGATCAACTATGGAAAGAACACTATTGCCTATGATCGCTATATCAAAGAGGTCCCCAGGTACTCTTATGTCATTGGCACTTCCTGAACCAGCCTGAGGCTAAGGAGTTGCTTAGATTAGACCCACCTGCTGAAAACCGTTTGTGACTTGCAGGAGCAGTCATTTTCACAATTCAAGATGTTAGAATAATCAAGCTGGGTGTGGTGGCGCACACTTTTAATCCTAGTACTTGGGAAACTGAGACAGGAGGATCGAAGGTTCTCAGCCAGCCTCAGCAACCTTGTGAGGTCCTGGCAACTTAATGAGACTTGGCTTCAAATAAAAAAATGAAATAAAAGCAGGCTAGGGATGTAGCTCAGAGGTAGTATGCCCCTGGGTTCCATCCCAGTACTAGTGATACATGGCTATTATTCCAGTACTTGGGAGCCTGAGACAGGAGGACTGCAGGTTTGAGGACAGCCTCTACAATGTAGCAGGACTCTCAGCAATCTAGCAAGACTGTGTGATCTTTCTGTCTCAGCCTCCTAGTAGTGAGATTACAGGTGTGTACCACTACTACCGGCTTGACCCTGTTTCAAAACAACAAAAAAAATCAGCCAGGGTGTGGTGGTACACACTTATAATCCCAGTACCTGGGGGCTGAGACAGGAGGATCACAGGTTTGCAGCCAATCTCAGCAACTTAATGAGGAACTCCACAACTTAGTGAGACACTCTTTCAAAATAAAAGAATAGGGCTGAAGGTGTTAGCTCAGAGGTAATTCCTCTGGGTTCTATCTCCAGTACCAGACAGAAAAAAATCAGCTGGGTGTGGTGGTGCATGCCTATAATCCCAGTACTTGGGAGGTTGAGAGGCTGAGACAGGAGGATCTTAGGTTTGAGACCAGCCTCAGCAATTTAGTGAGGCTGTCAGCAACTTAGACCCTTTTTTAAATAAAACAAAATAGGGCTGGGGATGTAGCTTGGAGGTGAAATGCCTGGGTTCAATCCTTGGTATCACACACAAAAAACCCCCCAAAAAACCTGAAACATACATGTATATACACACATACACAGAATGGCTGGGGTGGTGGTACACACCTTTAATTCCAGTACTTGGGAGGTTGAGAGGCTGTGACAGAAGGATCCTAGGTTTGAGGCCAGCCCCAGCAATTTAGTGAGACCTTTGTAAGCTGGGCGTGGTGGTATGTGCTTGTAATCTCTGTACTTTGGAGGCTAAGACAGGAGGATCACAAATTCGAAGCCAGCCTTAGCAACTTACTGAGACCCTGTTAAATAAAATTAGGCTGGGGGTATAACTTGGAAGTAGAATGTCTCTGGGTTCAATCCCCAGAACCAAAAAAAAAAAAAAAAAAAAAAGACTTAATAGATAAAAAAAGATCACCCTATTTTCACTAAGCAGCTGTGCTTGCCTCTCCCTTTTCAAGTATACAAAAAGAAAGCAGAGAGCTTTTTTCATGAAATTTTTGGCAGGATATAGATTAAAATTTACTTTTCTGGACTGTAGATTGTGAAGGAATAGTAAGAAATACTGCTTTTTAATACTTTGTTCATTTTATAGACTTATTTGATCTGTAATTTGTCAGGTAATGCTAACTTCAAAGTTTGGCTAATCTTCCAGTTTTTTGGTACTGGGGATTGAACTCAGGGGCATTCTACCTCCGAGCTACACCCCCAGCCCTATTTTTTTTATTCTTTATTTTGAAACCGAGTCTCACTAAGTTGCGGAGTGCCTCACTAGGTAGCTGAGGCTGGCCGCGAACCCGGATCCCCCGGTCTCAGCCTCCTAAATGCTGGGATTACAAGCGTGCGCCACCACGCCCGGCTCTAATCTTCCAGTTTTATGCAAATGCGAGTGGCCTGTTGCTTTCTCCTGCAGACACCTTCGACAACCTGGCGTTCATCCCAAGACCCCCAACAAATTTAAGAAGTACAGTCGGCGGTCATGGGACCAGCAGATCAAGCTCTGGAAGGTGGCGCTGCACTTTTGGGACCCTCCGGCTGAAGAAGGCTGTGATTTGCAAGAGATGTACGTCTTTCTTGTGTTCTCACCCTGCTTCTCTGATGGGCATGGTGACCGAGGCAGCTGCGTGTCCCTGGCTAGGCTGCAGCGTGTCCCGAGGCTCCTGGCTTGGGGTTCCACGGTGGGGAAGGCTGGGGAGCAGCGTGCACCTGGGCTGGATTTACCTTTCAAAGGTAGAAAAGACTTCAGTGAGTCTAGGTACAGGACTACATGTGGTGTTACTTGGTTTTTAAAGACAAACATTCTAAAAAGAGTATTGGAGTTGTCTGCTGAACTGTCAAGAGGTATCTTACTTTATTTATTTTTATTTTTATTTTTTTGCGGTACTGGGGATTGAACTCGGGCGTTCTACCTCCGAGCTCTACCCCCAGCCCTATTTATTTTTTTATTTTATTTTTTTTCGGTACTGGGAATTGAACTCGGGCGTTCTACCTCCGAGCTATATCCCCAGCCCTATTTTTTTTTTTCTTTATTTTGAAACTGAGTCCTTTATTTTGAACCCGGATCCTCCAGTCTCAGCCTCCCGAATGCTGGGTATTTTTTATTCTTTATTTTGAAACCGAGTCTCACTAAGTTGTGGAGTGCCTCACTAGGTAGCTGAGGCTGGCCTCGAACCCGGATCCTCCGGGGTATCTTACTTTAGTCCGAGGAAAGTTTTTTTTTAAATCTTTTCCCTGTTGGTTTTTGAACTTGTGCCGTGTTGAGGGATAGCCCAGACCTGAGCTTTTGCTGCATATTTGGAATCTCCACTTGTTGCAGGAGACTCAGTTTCCCCTAGTTCCTGAGACAGGTTTCTTTATTTACCAGTAAATGGCTCAGTTGACAAACTCACGGATCTGAGCCTCACAAAAAGGGCTCACGTGATTCTTATACCCTCGGTCTCTCACTGGAGAGGGGAGGGCTAACCTGTAGATTTATTATACCTAGCCTAAACAAGATGCTTAAGTTACATGCCATCCCCCAGTTCTTTTTTTTTTTTTTTTTTTTTTGCGGTACTGGGGATTGAACCAGGGGCATTCTACCTCCAAGCACCCCCAGTCCTATTTTTATTCTTTATTTTATTTTATTTTATTTTATTTTATTTTTTTTTTTTGCGGTACTGGGGATTGAACTCAGGGGCATTCTACCTCCGAGCTATACCCCCAGCCCTATTTTTTATTCTTTATTTTGAAACCGGGTCTCACTAAGTTGAGGAGGGCCTCACTAGGTAGCTGAGGCTGGCCGCGAACCCGGATCCTCCGGTCTCAGCCTCCCAAATGCTGGGATTACAAGCGTGCGCC
>PVLC010008997.1:0-55885 GCA_004027655.1 Graphiurus murinus | reverse complement strand
ACAATCATATCAAGGTCACTCATTGAAGTGAACCTTAGGGGGAGGGAGGGGGAGGGAATGGGGAGGGAATGGGGAGGGAATCGGGGAAGGGGTCAAATGAGAATTGTGTGCAAATATGTTGTTAACAATTTGTACTTAACAAAGATGTATGCTATATTGCACGAATTACTACAATAAAAATTAAAAAAAAAAGAATAAAAAAAAAGTAGGGCTGGTGGTATAGCTCGGAGGTAGAATGCCCCTGAGTTCAATCCCCAGTACCGAAAAAAAAAAAAAAATACCACACTTTTCCTTCTCCCTCTTGCTTCATGAATTTCTTGAGCTTCTGGACATAATCCTCAGAATGAGCCTAAATCTGGCAATGAAACAGAATCTTGGGTTTTAGAACTTCACTTTTCTTGTTAGAAAAAATAAAATATGGAGAAAGTTGACTAGTTGCACAGTGGCTTGCACACACTAGGTGCCTAATAAATTTTTGTTGTTATTAATAATAGCACTGTTATGGGAATTAAATAAGGTAATATTTTTCAAAGTATATAACAGTGCTGATCAAAATGGGCAGGTACAAAAACAAGCTAGCTGTTGTCTAAGTTTGGAAAGATGTTTTTTTAATTTTATTTTTTTAATTAGTGCATTGTAATCATACATCTTTGTTAGGTATAAGCTGATAAAGGCACATATGCACACATTTCTCATTTAACCCTTCCCCAATTCCCATTCCATTCTCTTGCCCTACTTTCTTCTCAGGTTCAGATTAGAGACTTTTATATGTTTGTGAAAGTACATCATGTGCATTAGGGTGTTCCCCCTTTCCACTTCGCCTTCAGTTAAGTCAAATTCTTTGCTCATCTAAAGTTTCTCCTTCTTCATCTGGAGTCCCTCTTATGCCCCATTTTCTCCCTAGCTTCCACATGTTAGGGAGATCATACAGTTTTTTACTTTTTGTGACTGACTAATCTCACCTAACATAATGTTTTCCAGTTCCATCCATTTCCCTGCAAATAACATGATTTTGTTCTTCTTTATGGCTGAGTAAAATTCAATTATTTACATATCCCATAGTTTTGTAATCCATTCATTGGTTGATGGACATCTTGGCTTGTTCCATAGTTTGGAATTTGCAAACTGTGCAGCCATAAACATAGATACAAATGCATTGGTCTGATAGTTTGGTTTCCATTTTTTGGGTAGATACTCAGAAGTGGTATTGCTGGATCATATGGTAGGTTCATTACCATACATCTGAAGATGCTCTATACTGTTTTCCAACGTGGTTGCACTAACTTGAAGCCCCAGCAACAATGTGTTACACTCACCACTTCGCCACACTCTCACCAGCATTTGATGTTGTGTTCTTGATGATTGCCATTCTGATTGGGGTTAGGCGAAATCTCAAGGTAGTTTTGATTTACATTTCTCTGATTGCTAATGATGTTGAACATTTTCTTGAACATTTATTGGTCATTTACATTTCTTCTTTTGTGAAGTGTCTATTTAGATCCTTTGCCCATTTTTGATTTGTTTTCTTAGCTGTGAGTTTTTGAGTTCTCTGCATATCCTAGATGTTAGACCTCTATCAGAAGAGTAGCTGGCAAAATTTTTCTCCCACTCTGTGGGCTCTCTGTTGAGGTTCTTGATAGTTTCCTTTGATGCATAGAAGCTCTTCAGTATAATGAAATTCCATGTATTGATCTTCTCTTGAGTTGCTGTGCTTTTGAGGTCTTGTTGAGAAAGTTTTTACCTGTGCCTATGTGTTGAAGTGTTAGCCCTATGCACTTTTCAAATAGCTGCAAGGCCTCTGGTCTGACTTCCAGATCTTTGATCCACCTGGAATTGACTCTTGTGCAGGGTGAGAAAGTGGAGTTTATTTCCATTTTTCTGCATATGGTTAACCAGTTTTGCCAACACCATTTGTTAGAGGCTGTCTTTTTTCCAATGTATGTTTTTGGCTCTTTTGTTGAAGATCAATTCACTGTATGCATGTGTGTTTGTTTCTGAATCTTCTATTCTGCTCCATTGAACTGTGTGTGTTTTTGTGCCAATGCCATGCTGTTTTTTTACTGTGGCTTTGTAGTAGAGTTTGAAGTCAAATGTTGTGATACCTCCTGCATGGTTCTTGTTGCTAAGAACTACTTTGGGTATTCTGGGCATTTTGTTGTTCCAAATGAATTTAAGGACTGATTTTTCTATGTCTGTGAGGAGTGACCTTGGTAATTTCATGGGTATTGCATTGAATCTGTAGATCACTTTTGGGAGGATGGCCAATTTGATGATATATATTCTGCTTATCCAAGACCATGGAAGATTTTTTCATCTTTTATGGTCTTCATCGATTACTTTTTCAACTTTTTATAGTTTTTCTATAAATGGTCTTTTACCTCCTTTTTTAGGTTTAAGTTTTTTTTTTTCATGGTGCTATTGTGAGTGGAATTGTTTTCTGGATTTCTTTTTCAGTGGATTTATAGTTGGCATATAGGAAAGCTTCTGATTTTTTAAGATTGATTTGTATCCAGTCACTTTGCTCAATCTGTTGATTAGTTCTATAAGTTTTTTTTGGTTGACTTTATTGGGTCTTCTAAGAATAATATGTCATCTGCAAAAAGGGATAGTTTTAGTTCTTCTTTTTCTATTTTTACAACTTTGATTTCCTTCTCTTGCCTGAGTGCTCTGGTTAGAGTCTCAAGTACTATATTGAACAGAAGTATTGATGATGGACATCTGTGTCTTGTTCCTGTTTTTAGTAGGAAGTCTTGCAGCTTTTCACCATTTACTATGATGTTGGCTGTGGGCCTATTATATATTAACTTTATGATATTGAGGTATGGTCCTTCTATTGTGATTTTCTGTAGTACTTTTAAGATAAATGGGTGTTGGATTTTATCAAGTGCTTTTTCAGCATCTATTGCAATGACCATACGCTTTTCATCTTTGATTCTGTTTTTGTGGTGAAGTACATGGATTGTTTTTCATTGGTTGAACCAGCCTTGCATCCCTCGGATGAACAGAAGTTGGTCATGGTGTATAATTTTCTTGATGTGATTTTGATTGTGCATTGCTAGTATCTTGTTTAGCGGTTTTGCATCTAAGTTCATCAATGATATAGGCCTATAGTTTTCTTTTCTTGAACTATCTTTATTTGGCTTTGGTATTAATGTGATATTGGCTTCATGAAATGTGTTTGCAAGGGTCCTGTTTCTTTCTATTTCACAGAATAGTTTGAGGAGTATTGAGATTAGCTCTTTTGTACATGGTTTTTAAAATTAATTTGGAAAACCTTCTGGCCCTGGGCTTTTGTTTGATGGTAAAATCTTAATTGCTCTTTCTATTTCTTTGATTGCTATTGGTTGAAGTTTTCTATATCTTTTTACTCAATTTTGGAAGGTTATATGTGTCTAGAAATTTGTCAATGTCTTTTAGATTTTCCTTTTTGTTGGAGTACAGTTTTTCAAAGTAGTTCCTGATGATCCTATGTATTTCCACATGTTGGTGGTAATAACATCATTTTCATCTCTTATTTTGGTAATTTGGGTTGATTTTCTCTTTCTTTTGGTTAGGTTGGTTAATGGTTTATCTATCTTGTTTATTTTTTCAAGAAACCAGATTTTTTTTCTGTATTGTTTTTTTTTTCTCTACTTCATTAATTTATGTTCTGATTTTCATAGTTTCCTGTCTTCTGCTGGCTTTGGTATTAGACTGTTATTGTTTTTCAAGGTCTCTGAGCTGTGTCATTATGTTACTAATTTGGTGATTTTTTGTTCTTTTTATGTGGGCACTCAATGCTATAAATTTTCCTCTTAGTGCTGCCTTCAAGGTGTCCCAGAGGTTTTGATATGTTCTTTCTTGTTTTCATTGGATTCTATGAAATTCTAATTTCTCCCCTTACTTCTTCTATTACCCATTCCTCTTTCAACAGTATGGTGTTCAGTCTCCCTATGTTTACATGGTTACTCTGGGTCTTGTTAGAGTTGATTTCTAGTTTCATTCCATTGTGGTCTGAAAAGATGCAGGGAATTATGTTACATTTTTTGAATTTGCCAATGCTCACTTTGAGGCCTAGAATGTAGTCTATTTTGGAGAGGCTTCCATGGCAGCAGAGAAAAATGTGAATTCAGCTGTAGTTGGGTGAAATATTCTTTATGTGTCTAATAGGCCCATTTCATTTATGGTATTCTTTAGGATTGAGGCATTTTTACTGACCTTTTGTTTAGAAGATCGGTCTAGTGATGTGAGAGGAGTATTGAAGTCTCCCAGTATTATTGTATTGGGATCTATGTGTGATCTTATATCATGAAGAGTTTGTTTTATGAAAGTAGCTGTATCTATGTTTGGGCCATAAATGTTGAAGATTGATATTTCCTCTTGCAGGATTGTTCCTTTTACTAGTAAAAAATAACCTGCTTTGTCTCTTCTGATAAGCTTAGCTTTGATGTCTAATTTATCTGATATCATAGTTGCTACTCCTGCTTGTCTTTGAGTTCCATTGGCATGAATTTCCTTACTCTAGTCCTTCACTTTTAGTTTGTAGGAATCTTTGCTTGTAAGGTGTGTTTCTTGCAGACAAAATATAGTTGCATTATGGGCTTTAATTCAGTTTGTCCTTGTTCCTTTTTATTGGGGAGTTTAGACCATTTATATTCAGTGTAATTATTGAGAGATGATTTGTAATTCCTAATATTTTGAGTTTTGACATCTGTTTTCGGTAATGTTTGTTCTTTTTTGCTTAGTTGTTTGCTTCCTGTAAATTACTGTTTCTCTCATTCTGATGTTTACCTGTTAGTTCTTCTTTGTAGTTAATCTCTTTGAGTATTTTCTCCAGTGCTAGTTTGGAAGACTTAAATTCTTTCAGTTTTTGTTTGTCATGCAAGGTTTTTATTTCCCCATCAATTTTGAGACAGAGAGTTTTGCTGGGTAGAAGAATCTTGGCTGCAAGTTATTTTCTTTCAGAGTTTGGAATATGTTACTCCAGCCCCTCCTGGCTTTCATGAGTTGGTTTGGGAGGTCTGGAGTGATTCTAATTGGTTTCCCTCTAAATGTCACTTGGCCTTTTAATTTTGTTGCCTTTAAGATTCTCTCCTTGGCCTCTACATTAGTCAATTTGATTATTATGTGGCATGGTGAACCTCTTCTTTGGTCTCTTCTAGAGTGGGTTCTATGTTTTCTGTACCTGTGTGTCAACTTCTCTTTCTTTGTTTGGAAAATTCTCTGATATTACTTCTTTGAAAAGATTGTTTATCCCATTAGTTTCAACTTCTAATCCCTCTTTTATGCGTATTATTCTTTGGTTGGCTCTTTTAAAATTGGCCCAAGACCATGTCTATGTTAAATTCATACTGTTGAATTTTTTTTTCTAGTTTATGTATAATGGATTCAGTTTGGGAATGGTCATCTTCTAAGAGTGATATTCTGTTTTCCATGTGGTCTAATCTACTGTTTATAGTTTGTAATGATGCCTTCACTTCAATTATTGCATCTTTCACATTATTCACTTTCTGTTCAAGGTGTCAGATTCTGTTTATTTGTTTCTTTATTTCTTTCCAGCTGTCTGCATACTTTCTGGAAGTTTTGTATCATTTATACTATTAAAGATTTGAATTGTTCTTCTGGTAATCTCTGCCACACACTGTTGTTGAGTTCTGTTATTGTGGTGCTATTTTTCCTTCCCATGGTTTCGCTGTTCTTAAATTTATATATCTGCTGCTATTGCAAGCTTTCTCTCAATTTATATGTTTCTTATTTTTATTTTCTATCTGTATATAGTATCTTATTTTAGGGCTTCTTCTGCCCACTCTATTGGTGCCTTTGGTGGGTTTCAGGTGTTGACTTCTAGAATCTGTCAGTTGCTTCTGTTATGGGAATTCATCTCAGAGATGTGAGTAGGAGAGCTTGTGGTCTCTATGTTTTTAGGCCTCCATGTGGGATGTGTTGAAATATTCCTTCTATCAGCAGAGGTGAGTTTATCCTTAGGGTTTGGTAGTCCTTTCTGGTGGTTCACCTGTCTGTTCCAATCTCTGCAGTGGGCGTTAAGAGGTGTCAGCTGTTATATACAAGGACAGGTTGTGGTCAGTGGTAATGGTTGGGTAAGAATTCACAGTGATGAATGCAAGAATAGGGTAAAGCAGAGGTTATGGTACAGTGGAATAAGAGGTTGAGTGTGTTGAGGTGATATACGGTAAAGATTAGAGATAGTGGATATGTCAGGGGATTCTGGTAGTCAATGTATAGTATTTAGGTGTAGTGGTATAAGATGGTCTTGATATGAGACAGGGAAAAAAGGAAAAAGGAAATTGGAAAAAAAAAGTGTTGAGGAAAAGAATACAGATAGGATAGAGGGAGGGAAATTTGTAAAATGGATAAGGATGAGAGTCAACAAACTGAGCAAAAAATAACAAGGCAACCAATCATCCAAACAAACATAAATAAAACAAAGCAATACAAATGAAAACAGAATAAAAATAAAACAAAAAAACCCAACAACAACAAAAAGAAACACAAACAAAACCTCTTCAAGTTTATAAGTACAGAGCTGAGTTGGCCTCTGCAGTCTTTTTGAATCTGCATGGATATTTTCAGGTTTTAAGTATCTGCTCACTATACTAGATTTTTGGACATGTCTCAGGCATTCTTATTTGCTCTCTCTGTCAGTGCAGGAAGGGAGTTCTGCCGGTGCCTCTCCCACTGCAAGCTTGTGTCTCTGAGCTCTCCACAGGGTCTATCCACATCTCTCTCTCTCTCTCTGCCTTTGCTGGTGGTGGTAGTGCAGGCTAAATGCTGGGCATTTTCCAGGGTGCTTGTAAGGTGTGTATGCCCTGTGTGCACTGGGTCCCTCCCGCACTTCTGCTCCTATCCAACTGCTAGAAGGGCATGTGACCAATTCTGTCCTTTATACAAGGGCTCCCCCCCCCAAGAGCACAATTTAACTTACAGATCCATGCTGCTCTGACTCTGGTGGGAGGGGTAAGCTGGGGTGTCCTCACCTCAGGCTTATGCTGGTTTTCCCAGGTGTTCCTGGTCACTGTGAATCCTGTGGATATGCCATCTGATTAGGGTGTGGAGTTCTGTAGTCACTTACTCCACATCTGCTCACTGGGTATGCAGGAGATTGTTACATGTCTTGGTGCTAGTAGACCCAACTCTGGGTGGCTGGCTAGATGGCAGCTGCCACTCCACATCATGTACTGCTGCTGTGGGGACAGGCTCCTTTGCTCTACCTGGTCTGTTTTCTGGGTTCAGTTCAGCTGCACTTCAATTTTACTTACTTTGTTCAATATTTTACTGCTTTACTTTTCTTTCCTTCCATCAAGAATCTGCTTTTATGGCAGTTTTGATTCAAGCTCTGCAGTGCAATTAATTGCTGTTCTGGCTCCGGAGGGAGAGGTGAGCTGGAGAGGTGTCCCCACCTTGGGCTTAAGCTTGTCATCCCAGGCTTTCCAGGCACTCTGGATCATGCAGGGATATGCCTCCTGATTAGGGTGTGGAGTTCTGGAGTCACTTACTGCACATCGAGTCACTTACTGCACATCGGGTCACTGGGTATGTGGGAAGTCATTAGATATCTCGGTGTTAGTAGACTCTGTGCCAGGTGGGGCTCAATGGTGGCAGCTGCTCCAGGGCATGCACCACTACCACACTGGTGGGCTCCTTTGCTCTCCCTGGCCAGTTTTCTTTTCTGTGTTCTGTTCAGCTGTGCTTTTTGTTGCTTTGTTCATTTTTTTTTTTCATCAAGAAGCTGCTCTTATGGCAGATTTCATTCAAGCACACAGCATCTGAGGAGAGGTGTTTCACTCAGATACCATCTTGGTTTCCTTCCCCTTTTTACATGAGAAAAGATTTTTAAAAATATCTCATGAGCCCGGTGTGGTGGCACACACTTGCAATCCCAGTACTGGGGAGGCTGAGACAGGAGGATCACAGGTTCACGGTCAACCTCAGCTACTTAGTGAGGCCCTCTCCAAGTTAGTGAGACCCTTGTTTCAAAATAAAGAATAAAAAATAGGACTGGGGTGTACCTCAGAGGTAGAATGCCCCTATGTTCAATCTCCAGTACTGCAGAAATAAAATAAAACAAAAATATCTTATGAATTAGCGTCATGACCAATTTGCCTGACTACAATCAATAAGAAACCTTTTTAACCAAAAGAAGAATTAAATATTCCATGCTTGAGTAAGCTCTTATAAACTGATGTTACTTTTGACCAACTTACTATGAAGTTTTGTGTGAAATGAATTCATTTAAGTAGTTCTAAAATAAACACACAAAACTTCTTAATGTGAAAACTGGGATTTGCAAATATGAATTTTATTGCTGTTGAGAGCATGTTTTTGCTCCCCAAGGCATATAATTTCATAAATCATGATTTTATCATCTTGTAATAATATAATAATTCAATACCTCAAATTTTAACACAGTAATCTGATTTAGAATAAATCTTTCTTTAAAATCACTATGGAAGAAATAAACTCATATGTATGTAAGAAATTTTTTTTTTTTTTGTGGTACTGGGGATTAAACTCAGGGGCATTCTAACTCCGAGCTATACCCCCAGCCCTATTTTTTATTCTTTATTTTGAAACCGAGTCTCACTAAGTTGCAGAGTGCCTCACTAGGTAGCTGAGGCTGGCCGAGAACCCGGATCCTCCGGTCTCAGCCTCCCGAATGCTGGGATTACAAGCGTGCGCCACCATGCCCAGCTGTATGTAAGACATTTAATTATATTTTCTTTTTCCTAAAAAGAAACAAAAGAAAATAATTAATTATGTCTCTTTGTATTTTCTTGGCCTCCTAAGCTGGATCTTAGGAAATTGTGATTATTTTGATATGTTTAGGATGATCAAATGGAGGGAAAGTAATTATATTGCCATGGTTTGTGGTCTAAATTACACACTCAGGAAGTAGACAATGTCCTCTTGTCAGTAGACAACCTCCTCTTCTGCTCCATATCAAGGGATTTGCTTAGCTTTTCTGTCATCAGTTTGTGCTGATTACTCAGTAGATGAGGATGCCCATCTTCCTTTGTTTCATTTATAAATTAAATGGATAGCTTCTAGTTGCTCATTATGCTGTGGAAAGTCTGAGAAAAATCTGGAGGCATTTCACATCATTTAAGAATGGTAATTGATGCAGGCCAAGCTCTGCCCACTATATTTTGCATTGTGATTGACTAGGTAACTGTCTGTCTCAGCCCTTCACAGAGTTTCTGAGGGCATTAAGCAGGGACAGCAACATTTTAGTGATTCTCTCCATTTTAACAGCAGCACTCTTAGCTATGTTCCTTTACATCAACCATAAGATCAATAGTCCCTGACTTAGAGTTGTTTGCAAAAATTCTAGCTAGAGGATAGGGATGGAGTGTGTGACTATTGAACACAGAAATAGAGGATCCAGCTTTCTTTCATAATTGAACATAGGACTGTCTGGACCTTCAAGAGTTACCTTTTATGTATCTGTGATTACAAATTATTATTTTTTCAGCAGTAATACTTTGGGATATAAAGAGAAATAGTAAAACTTCACCAGTAATGCATGTGATTTAAAAAAAAATATTAGTTGAAGTAAACATAAAATAAAAATATATGCAAATGTATTTTGGCCCTGAATATGTTTACAATGGATTTTTAATGAATAAATTATAATTTCCCCTACAGAATTATATAACAAGGATCTATAAATTTCACTCTTTTATTCTTTTTCTTTTATTTTGTCCTGCATAAATTTAGAAGAGAAAGCACCAATGTGATAATATTTGCATATCAACTTTTTATTTTCTTTTTTTTTCAAAATTATGGAAACAACTCAGGTATTCACCAACAGATGAATGGATTACAAAATTATGGGATATATACACAATGAAATTCTACTCAGCAGTGAAAAATAACAAAATTATGTCATTTTCAGGAAAAAGGATGGACCTAGAGAGCATTAAGTGAGATTAATCTGTCACAGAAAAATGAAGAGTCAGATGTTTTCTCTCAAATGCAGAAGCTAGGGAGCAATTAGGATACAAAATGAACTTTAGATAATGGAGAAGAAACCTCAGTGGAATGAAGGAGATGATCTTGGGGAGAGTTGGGGTGAGGAGAAGGAGAATTAATGAAATAAACACTTCCTCTGGCGTTATGTGCATGCATGAGAATACTCATGCCAATCCCAATATCTTGCATGGGGAAGGGGTGAGTGGCAAGGGAGCTGGGGGAAAATTTACCAAGTGCTGTGTGCATGTATGTCGGTATCACCATGAACTACATTATGATGTGAGACTACATCATGATGTGCACCAATAAAAGTTAAAAAAAAAAGAACACCTATTCACAATGAGTAAATTATTCATATGGAAAAGGCTAGAGAAAAATACTGGCAGTATAGGCCTTAAGATACATACAATGTTATAATTCTCTGATGTTTCTTTTATATTCACCCTATCTCCTTGCATAAATTATGTTTAAAACACTTATATCCCCTCCCTCCAAAAGAAATTATATTCAGCATTTGATGCATGACACATCTGAATTTGACTGTTTTAGAAATGCTACAGAAAGAAAGGATACACTTCCAGCTTCACAGAAATAAGAACTTTGGTTATTATAATGCTTCTTAGGAAAATATCATAACCTGGCTGAATATTCAGTTTCTTTGAGCTCTACATTCAACCCAGGTAAGGCATATCATTGAAAAGACCTTATAATTGAAAATGTTACTTCAACAAGGAATTCTCTCTCTGCTAATTCTTAATCTTGAAAAGTTTATAGGAAGAGTTGAAATTGTTCTATTTAAGTTTCCCATGCTAGTCCAAATAACCCAGTACCTATCCTGGATATTTATTGAGAATTAAAATAATGAATGGTCAATGAGCAGCCTCACAATTTGCTGAGGCAATATTCCCCAGCATATGATTTCTTAAGTGATTCACTAGAAGTTAATTCTCAGAGCCAAGAAGCAAAATTTCAGAAGAAAGTACTCCAGATTCAATTAAACCAACAGTTAAACTTACTAAGTTAAAAATGGAAAATCTTAGATTAGTGTAATCGTTTGAATTTAGAATGTGTCCCCAGCCTAACAGAAAAAAATGTAGCCATGTTGGAAGCAGGACTCAGTTACTGAGGAAGGATCCCTGTGGATGTGGCCTTGGGGATTATGTATCCTTCCTTTGAGTACTTTCTCTTGCTTCTGGCCTTCATCATGTGCTCTCCCTCTCTCTGCTTCCCACTGCCATGGCCTGAGCTTCACATGGACTGAATTCCAAGCTCTCCAAAAAATTGTGAGCAAATAAATCTTCCTTCCATTAAGTTGTGTGGTCAGGTTGACTGAGATACAACAGTGAAAATGCTGACTAAGAAAAGGAGTTACTTTTAACAGAGTTTATCTGAGCAACAGATAATTTGAGAATTCTGGTCCTTACGGATGGGAATCTGAGAATTCTAGCCTGCAATCCAATCAGGCAGCACTTATAGACAGATATAAGAAATTAGGCTGGAAACATCTTAATTGCTTTGTTGTTTTGTCTTTTTTTAATCAGTTAGCTTCCTGCAATTAACAGAAGCTCAGCTTCTATAAAAGACTGAGGTTCAACTACTTGTTAGGAGGGTATACTCCTTAGTTAGGCTTTCAGTTAGTTTACATACTAAGTTAGTTTGTGGCTCATTATGTATGAACTGCAGTACGGAAGCATCCTCAGGCCAAATTTAGTTTAATATTTGACAGGCTCTGTGGGTCTAATATAATACTACTCTGCATTGCTAATCTAAAACAAGAGAAGACAATACATTCTACAGCATTCCCAAGAATGTTTAATGAAAGTCACTTTTTTCCCTGTTTAATGGTTTTTAGTATCTCGAGGAGCAAAATTTGAAAACTATTCTAAGGAACAGAGCTGAATCAGTTCATGAGGTTTGAGAAGAAGCTCATCTGAGTTACATTGTGTCATGTAATTAAACAGGTAGCTTGTATCTGGAATAAGTCAAGAGCCTGGCCAGCAGAATTCATGGAGCAATTGTCAAAAGTAAAATGCAAAAATCAAGGATAAAGAAAGACACCTTTTCCCATTGCTTTACGTATTCATAGCAACTGGTGTTAATGCAGCAATTCACTGGCCCACATCTGGCCTGGACATTCCTAAAGAAACTCTACCATAGTACACTGCCAGATTCTCCATGCTAATATATTTTCAGACAGAGCCTATGTACACTACTTCTAAGAGCTGTTAGGAGCCTGGGCTTTCAAGGCAAGAAAATATCCAGAAACCATACATCTCTGGATTTAAACTCTGATCCCTCACTATGGTAAGAAGAATAATGGTCCCTCAAAGATGATCCCCAGAACCTGTGAGTGCTATGTTATCTGGAAGAGATTGCAGATGAAATTAATGTTGCTAATCAACTGAACACAAAATGTATAGATTACCCTGGGTTATCTGCATGGGCCCAATGTGATAACAAAGATCCACAAAGGGAAGAGGTAATTGAAAGACAGAACCAGAGAGATGGCAGGCAGCATGAGAAATGTTTGATCTATAGTCACTGGCTTTATAGTTGGAAGAAGACAGCCATGATCTAAGGAGATAGGTAGCTCTAGAGGCTGAAGCAGGCAGAGATATAGATTTCCCCTAGAGTCCGTATGGGGATTACAGCCCTGCTAACACCCTGATTTTACTTTGGGAGTTGTAGTGAGGACTAAAATGAAATGATCCATATAAAGTGTTTAATTTAGTACCTGTGATAGAGTAAGAAATTTCTTACTATTATTAACTTTAAAACTTTGGACATACTTAATTTTCAACTTTGACTTTAATATGGTTGAATTAAGATAATTGTCTTTAGACTCTTAAATTTGATATAAGGATTAAGAGGTAATTTTAAAGTAGGTATAGCTTTCCTAAAGTGTAACAAGCCCTCAGCAGATGTTAGTAAAAGAGACAGTAGAAAAACTTAAAAGCAGGCCACACTAAGAGCCATTGAGCATGTAGAGTTACAGGGACTATTGTAGACTGTTGTGAAAATATAAATCAATACAATTACTGTAATAAAAAATTTATTGTATAAAGCTGAAATTGTGTATACTCTGTAGACTCAGCAAACTATATGCTCTAGAGGAATGCTGACATTCAATTCCGAACTATATGCTCTAGAGAAATGCTGACATTTGTATTCCGGGTGATATATAAAAATGTACTATAGTAGAATATTTTGTATTAGACAAAAAGGGGAAAAATGTTACTGACTAGAAAACTGAAAAAATTATATTATGATCATAGAACTGAATATCATCACTATAAGTGATAATCAAATCCTTGACTCATGGGCATAAATGAATTTTAAAGAGTGAAAAGAACATCATGTAATAAAATATATTTAACAAGCCTATGAACATTTTATTTGTGTATATCTAATAAAACATTAAGAAAATTAAACACAGGAATCTATAGTTTTCTTTGGCTTAAACTCCCCCTAGTGGTTCTGGTTCCACTGATAGGGAGCCAGCTTTGAAATGCTCATCAGCAGTCACAACAGTAGTGTAAACCTTGTGTACTGTGTGGATGAGTGCTGTTCTAAAACTTGACATTCCTGCTCTGAGTTATGAAAGTGCTAATTAACTAACTGTAACTGTTTAAGTGAACATTGTTCCTTTACTATTTGTTTAAAATATATAATAAAATTATTATATAGCCAAAAAAGAAAAAGAAAAAGCAGGGTGTGGTGGTGCATGCTTATAATCCCAGTACTTGGGAGTCTGAGACTGGAGGATTCATGTTTGCAGGCAGCTTCAGCTACTTAGTGAGGCTCTCCACAACTTAGTGAGACCCTGTTTCAAAATAAAGAATAAAAAATAGGACTGGGGGTAGATCTTGGGGGTAGAATGCCCCTGGGTTCAATCCCCAGTACTGAAAAAGAAATAAAAATGATTATGACAAAATTCAATATAGTGTTTTAACTTTAGTTGCAAAACAAAAGACAATATTGATTATTTGGATACAATACAAGGTTTATCAAAGCATTATAATTTTGGTTCTGGATGAATGGTAGGAAAAAAAAAACCTGTACATGACACATAAATTACAATTCATTACAGGAAATGGTGATAAGATATAGTTCATCAAAGCTCAAAATGCTCATTAAGACACTAAAATAAATAATCCACAGAATTTTAGAATATATTAGAATATTTTATATATCTTTATATGAATATAGAAATTGATTAGATAAGTAAATAGAAGTTGACAAATAACTCATCATACATCTCTCTATATAAAAAGACATAAAGAATGATGTAACATAAAGAATTGCTAGGTAGCATTAACAAAAATAAAAATGGCCCAGTTAAAAAAATATGATAGAAGATAGAAATTGACAAATGATTCATCATACATCTATATATACAAAAGATGTAAGAATTGATGTAACATAAAGAAATACTAAATAATATTAACAAAAATACAAATGACCCAGTTAAAAAAGAGAGTAAAATGGCTCAACAAACATCTCAGCATGAAGATAAACATGATCAATAAGTACATTAAAATGTTATACTCTATTAATTATGAAGGGAAATGTAAAAACAATAATGCAGTATTGCAAAAAAATTTAGGTTGAATAATATTTAAAAATCTAACACCATATGTTGATTAGAAGGTTGAGTAATTGGAATTGTCACATTGTTGGTGGGAATGTAAAATGAGGAAACAGTTTGGAAACACAGCTTCTCTTTTTCTTTAGATGTTAAGTATACATCCTTTCTAAGACAGAATTTTCACTTCTATGCAAGTGAAAAAGAAACATGTTTAAAGAAAATGAAAACATATGTTCTTAAATGACTTTTACTAGAATTTTCATAGCAACTTAATTCACAAATGTCCAACAACCATATGCAATTTGCAGTATAATTACAGGAAGTTATTCTTCTCAGCAATGCAAAGGAACTAAATACTAGTACATACAATTAGATGGATGAGTCTCAAAACATTATTTGAATGAAATAAGCCAGACATCAAAGACTGCATTGTATGTAATTCCAGTCCTATTTTTTATTTTGAAACAGGGTCTCACTAAGTATCTGAGGCTGGCCAGGAACTTGGATCCTCCAGTCTCAGCCTCTCAACTACTGGAATTACAACTGTGCAACACCATGCCTGGCTTTATGCTTCCCTTATCTCATTTGACTGTGTCATACATGAAAACTTCACATGTGTCTGCTTCCTAGCTATGAAAGGAGTGTTCAGTTAGACACAGGCACTGAAGGGAAAGGGAAAATATGCTAACTGCTAAGTGACAACTCAAACCAATGTATGCATACACATTTATGGGTTAGACAGGTTCACAAAAATCAAATGTTTCAATGGCTGGCTGACACATTATAAATAAGAAAATGGGCTGCATGAGGAAATACAGACTACATTTAATTGGGAAACTACAAGACTCCAGTCAATAATTGACCCACAGAAATGCAAGTCCTGGATTGCCAGATTTGTAGAGGATCCTCAGATGAATGGGAATGAACCTACCATATGATCCAACAATACCACTTCTGGGTATCTACCCAAAAGAATGGAAACCAAACTATCAGATCGATGCATGTGTATCTATGTTTATAGCTGCTCATTTCACAATTGTCAAACTGTGGAACCAGCCAAGATGTCCATCAACAGATGAATAGATTACAAAACTATATGATATGTACACAATGGAATTTTGCTCAGCCATAAAGAAGAACAAAATCTTGTTATTTGCAGGGAAATGGATGCAACTGGAAACATTATGTTAAGTGAGATTAGTCAGTCACAAAGAGTAAAAAAGCATATGTTCTCCATATTATGTGGATGCTAGGGAGAAGATGGGGCATAAGAGAGACTTCAGATGAAAAAGAAGAAACCCTAGATAAGCAAAGAAATTGACTTAACTGAAGGTGATGGACCAGGGGGAAGGGCACCCTAATGCACATGATGTACTTTCACAAATATATCAAAGTCAATCACTAAACTGAACTTGAGAAGGAGGGAGGGCGAGGGAATGGGGTGGGAATTGAGGAAGGGGTTAAGTGAGAAATGTGGGCATGTATGCCTTTATCAGTTTGTACCTAATAAAGATGTATAATTACAGTGCACCAATTAATAAAAAAATAAATAAAAATTTAAAAAAATTAAATCAAGTACTGGAAAAGATTCTTTGAATGGTGAATAAATTGGTATTGTGAGAAATTTTTTATAACAATGGCATTTAAAGGAATTCCTTATAAAATTTATACTTGCCACAGCTCCGTAATAGTTGGATCTTGAGCAAGACTCGGTCCACTGGAGTCCTGCAAGGAAGACAATTCCAAAAGAAAGAATGGGTGGCATATCCCAGCTTGCATTATTATATTCTGGAAATTTTGGGTTGGGTTTTGCTTTTACATTAATTATAAAGGAAAATTTCTTAGAAACATGTGGCCAGCAGATAGTGATCTGTTAATAATAGTTAAAAAAACAAGACAAACCTAAAAGGAATTAAAGTGCTTCAAGACAAACCCATGTAAGGAATTCATTAGCCTCTTACAAGCATTAGTCAAGAAACGGGCTTTGCAAGTTTATCTAAATAGTTACTGCAAATAGTCTTTTGCCCACTCCCACCTTGTCTCCCTAAAATTTTACAGGACACATTAACCCGCTAGTTACCTGAAATAAAGATAATAATACTGCTTAAAGGGGCTAAACAAATAGTAAAGATATTAACTAATGGAAGAGAATTTTTATACATGTGTTGTATTTTTAAGAATTTTTATGTACAAAAGAATTTTTATATACATGTTGTTACCTCAACTGGTTGAGGATGACCTTTGGAAATTCCTGATCTATATGCCTCATTGCAAAAAATAGTATAAAACAGCTACTAACAAACAATAAAACAGATACTCTTCTTCACTGCATTTGGTGTGAGCATATTCTCATGACCTTGTCTCATTCCACACCTGTCAAGGGATCCCTGACCCCACTGCATATACTCCTTAATTTTCAAATGAAATAGAAAATGAATTGGTACTAGGTTTGAAAAAAAAGATATTCATAGGCTCAAGGTAAAAGAATGTAAAAAAATATTCCATGCAAGTGGGGCAGAAAAAAAAAGGAGTAGCAACTGTCATATCTAACAAAAGAGACTTTAAGCCAAAACATACTAGAAGAGACAAAGTAGGCTGCTTCTTACTAATAAAAGATACACTCAAACAAGAAGATATAATTGTAGCAAATATTTATGCACTAAATGTGGGTATAACCAATTTTATGAAACATACTCTTCAGGACATTAGGTCTCAGACCATAACACAATAATATTGGGAGACTTTAATGCACACCCCTCACATAAAGAACATTATAAACCAAATAGACCTACAGAATACTCCAACCAATAACATCTGAATGCACATTCTTCTCACCTGCTTATGGAACCATTTCCAAAATAGATCATGCTAATATATGCATTAATTTATTTATGATGTCACTTGCAACAAGTTTTTATTTTTTTGTGGTTTGTTGATCTTCTTAAGTTTTTAAGTTAAAAAGCCTCATTGAGTTAGGATATTTTGCAGGCATTGTTTCCTAAAATGATTTTATGCAATTCTCTTTCTCTTAGGATTTTATTTGTGAGAGATTTATTACTTATTAGAGCCCTACAGATCATGGATGGTCTTTTCATCCTTATATTCATATTTTTCTATCTCATTTTGGATAATTTCTATTACTGTATCTTCCTGTTCATGGATCTCTTCTTCCGAAGTATCTAATCTAATGTTTATCTTGTCCTTTTTTAAAATTTCTTTCAGATACACCTAAAATATTACCTAAATTTCTTTGTTATTTGAATTTTCTCCTTAACAAGTTTCCTCTATATTTTCAAACATGGAGAGCAGGCTTATAATAGCCATTTTCAGTATAGGCTAATTTCATATCCTGTTTTTTCTGAGTCTATTTTTATTCATCAATTATCCCATTTATGATGAGCTAAACATTCCTACTTTTTGGAGACTTTTTTGTTGTTTTGTTTGTTTGGTGTGTGTGTGTGTGTGTGTGTGTATGTGTGTGTGTGTGTGTGTTTGTGTGTTTCAGTCCAGGTGCCTTTTACCTCCAAGCTATATCCTTAGCACTATTTTATTTTTTTATTTGGAAACTGGTTCTCGTTAAATTTAGGCTAGATTCAAAGCTGTGCTCCTCCTGTCTGAGCTTCACATGTCCTGGGATTATAGGTATGCCCCACATGCCTGGCTTATTTGGAGGTTTTGCAGTGTTTTTGAGGCCTATCATTGTGAATTGTGCATGGTTATGTGATGGATTATAACATTTTTCTTTAAATAGTATTGAACTTTTCTTGACAGATAATAAATCACTTGAAATAGATGGGATCCTTTTGCAGCTTATTCATACTACTAAGATTACATGTTTCTGATGGGTCTGATGTCAACTACAGTACTACTCTGACTAGTGAAGCCATAATTACCTGCATGAGCTCCAGGAACATATTATCTTTTTTTTCTTAATCTGTAATAATCTCCTCTCATAGTTGTGCAAATGTCTCAATGAGATCTCCTTAATGTCAACGTCTAGTGCGTTGGGTTCCCTGGGCAAGGGTGCACGGGACACAGGGGATGACAGGTTCAGCAACTGCACATTTATTGAAGGCTTTAGCATGATACTTATAGGCAGAAAAACAATAGACAGGCTTTCTTTCATAAAGTCATAAGATGCTTTGTACAGAAACAGGGATGAAAAAGATACAGTCTATAATCGAACTACCTTCCTGTCCTAAGTCTCCTTGTCCTACATTTCTTTGTCCATTCTTCATAATGTATCCAAGCATATTAGAAATCTGGAACACAGTTTACCAGTCAGTCACCACGCCAAGAAGCTTGCTTCCTTATCATAAGAATAAATTCCGGCAGAACACTATGTGGCTGTAGAAAAAGTCTGCTTTTTCTCACACTTGGTTTTCCAAGTATATCAGCAAACATAGTATCTAACCTCATTTATGTCTCAGATAGAGCCTGCATTCAAGGCTGGGAACTGTTTCTCCACACCTTATGATCCCAGTGCTCCTTCACTCTTTCTGTTCAGTCCTTTGCCAAGCCTTACACATGATAATTTTAATATCTATGTCTTCAAATAAATGATTCTATGAAGCTCCATGTAGGTCTCTGCTCTCTATACTGTGGCCTGAAAATTGCCCTTGGCCTTAAGTCAGCACAGTCATAAACCTCACCTATTTCTGTCTTACTTGAGGCAAGGACCAAAGTATTTCCATTAATCAATGTCTCAAAAGCATGTCTTCATATATTTTGCTATTTTTTACTTATATAACAAGACACCACATATCTGATACATATATATCAAGGTGGACAAATTATTTGAAAACAGAATCATATTAATAGACATTTGAATTATTTACAAGTTTTAAGTGTTTCTTCCAAATATTTCTCCAAATAGATGTCACTATGATGAGTTATTTGCAAAAGAAGAGGTCAAGGTTTCCTACTTATTTTCTTTTGAATGGTCCACATACCATTCCTTCAAATCACTGATGGAAAAGAACATTTTCTCATAACAGAACATCAGATTCCTAACCTGGCATCTGATGTTATTATTTCTGCCACTTTATGTAGTATTGTGTAAGGAATCTTACACTTCTGTACATTGCTACCTTCCATTTTGTGAGTGTGAATCACAATTGGCCCTTGACAACCTGTAAAAAAATTATTATAAATTTAATTTAAACTTAACCTCATGCCCTTTTCTCTTCCAAAACACACTGCTAATTTACCAAAACAGATCTTGTGAAAAGTAATTTATACTTAGAATAAGTATCTATGTCTGTAGTCCTCAACTAAAAATTTACTGTACTGTCAAATAATAAAAGAAAAACGTTGGCACTAATAACTTTATTTATTTATTTATTTATTTTTGCAGTACTGGGGATTGAACTCAGGGGCATTCTACCTCCGAGCTATACCCCAGCCCTATTTTTTATTATTTATTTTGAAACAGGGTCTCACTAAGTTGCGGAGGGCCTCACTAGGTAGCTGAGGCTGGCTGTGAACCCAGATCCTCCAGTCTCAGCCTCCCAAATGTTAGGATTACAAGCATGCCCTGCCATGCCCGGCTCACTAATAATTTATTTTAATGAAACAAAATAACAAAACAAAACAGATCAGTAGAGAATTATAAAATTTTTAACCTTTATCATTTCATACATGTTCTGGTAGGAGTTAGGACCCATATCTTGTCACTTTTAGAGGTAAAAATGTACTTATAGGGAAATGATTAAAGAAAAACTCATCTCTTTGAAGGCAATTCAAGGAGTTATTTTATCCCATTCTTTACATTCAATGCCTGAAACACAGTTGGCCTTCAGTGAAAGTCTATGGATTTTTGTTGTTGTTGTTGTTATGTGGTACTGGGGATTGAGCCTAGGAATGTTCTACCTCTGAGTGACACCCACAGTCCTTTTTATTTATATTTATTTATTTATTTATTTATTTTAAGATGGAGTCTCACTAAGTTGCCGAGTGCCTAAGTTGCCAAGGCTGGAGAATAACCTGATTCTCCTGTCTCAGCCTCCTAAATATTGGGATTACAGGTATGCACCACCATGCTCAGCATTTATTTTTATTTATTTATTTATTGTCAAATGATACTCTGAATCACGGTTTCACAGGTATGAAATCAGGATTTCACAAAATGTTTAGTACCTGATAATTCACTGCTACAGGAAACCCATTTGTGTACTACAGGATGTGAATTTCATCTCTGGCCTCTCCTTAATATCTTCCTACCTCCAATATTAACAAAGAAAAAGTCTTTAGATATTGCTTAATGATTCTTGTGGAATAAAATGCTCTCAGTTAAGAACTACTATTCTAGGACTTCCAGGAAGATGGTGACGGAGTGAGACACGTCTCAACAGGCCCTGTGAGCTCGATTCAAGTCAGCCATAGAAGCAGCTTTTTGACAGAAGAAAAAAGCAACAAAAAGCTGAAAAACACTGCAAAAACTGAAATACAGCTGATAAGAATCAGGAAGGCTTACCAGGGAGAGCAAAGAAGCCCGTCTCCATGGCAGCGATGCCACGCCGCTGAGTGGCGGCCACCATTGAGCCAGCCCCCCACATGGGGTCTACTGACAAAGAAATATATAACGACTTCTGCATCCCCACTGACCAGAAGTGGAATGAGTGACTCCTGAACTCCTCATTCTAGCCAGGTTGCATATCGAGGCACTTTCGATAGAGACCAGAACGCATGGTATGACCAGCTTAAGCCCAAGCAGGGCCCATTCCAGTTCACCTCTCCCTACAGAGCTGCTGCAGAGATAAGTGCACTGCAGAGCTTGAATCAAAACTGCTGCAGGAGCAGCTTCTTGTCAGAAGGAAAGAGAAGCAAAGCAGGAGAAAAGTGAATAAAGCAACAGGGGCAGTTAGTTGGAATCTAGAGAGCAGACCAGGGAGAACGGGGAGCTGGCACGTGCATGGCAGTAACAGCTGCCATTTTGTCTGCTGCCCACAGCAGCAGCAGGGATCTACCAACGAGATCTGCAGAGACCAAATCAGGTCTGTTCTTACAAACTTGCAGGGATTTTTATTTTGCTTCTTGTTGATGTTTCTTGTTTTCTGGGTTTTTTGTTTTGTTTTGTTTTTACTCTGTTTTCACTTCACATTGCTTCAATTTATGGATGTTTGTTCGGGGGATTGGTTTCTTTGTTAGCTTTTGCTAGACCCTAGAAGTCAACACCTGAAACTCACCAAAGACACCAATAGAGCAGGCAGAAGAAGTACCAGAGTAATTGCTACTCAGTACAAGATACCATTCACAGAGAGAAAATAAAAATAAGAAACCTATAAATTCAGAGAAAGCCTGCAAGAACAGCAAAGCTATACATTTAAGAACAGGGAAACCATGAGAAGGAGAAATACCAAAGAAACAATGAGTCAACACAATGCCACAATAACAGAACTCAACGACACTGAATGGAAGAGCTTACCAGAAGAACAATTCAGATCTTTAATAATAGAAATGATACAAAACTTCCAGAAAGAATGCAGAGAGAGCTGGAAAGAAATAAAGGAACAAATCAACAAAGAATCTGACACCCTGAGCAGGAATCATAGCGAAGCCTTGAGGGAAGTGAAAGATGCAATAACTGAAGTAAAGGCATCAATACAAACTATAAACAACAGAATATCACTCTTAGAAAATGACCATTTCAAAAATGAATACATTATACATAATCTAGAAAAAAAAATTAACAGTATGAATCCGACGTCGATGAGATCTGGGACAATTATAAAAGAGCTAACCTAAGAATAATAGGCATAGAAGAGGGATTAGAAGTTGAAACTAATGGAATAAACAACCTTTTCAAAGAAGTAATATCAGAGAATTTTCCAAACATAGAGAAGTTTACATACAGGTACAGGAAACATATAGAAACCCCTTTAGACAAGACCAAAGAAGAGGTTCACCACGCCACACAATAATCAAGATGACTAATGTAGAAGCTAAGGAAAGAATTCTAAAGGCAACAAAATTAAAAGACCAAGTGACATTTAGAGGCAAACCAATTAAAATCACTCCAGACCTCCCACACCAAGTCATGAAAGCCAGGAGGGGCTGGAGTAACATATTCCAAACATTGAAAGAAAATAATTTGCAGCCAAGATTCTCCTCCCAAGCAAAACTTTCTCTCAAAATTGATGGGGATATAAAAACCTTCATGACAAACACAAACTGAAAGCATTTATGTCTTTCAAACCAGCACTAGAGAAAATACTCAAAGCAATTAACTACAAAGAAGAACTAACAAGTAAACATCAGAACCAGAGAAACAATTTCCAGGAAGCAAACAACTAAGCAAAGAAGAACAAACACTACAGCAAACAGAAGTCAAAACCCAAAATGTTAGGAATTAAAAATCATCTCTCAATACTCACACTGAATATAAATAGTCTCAACTCCCGAATAAAAAGGCAAAAGGTGGCAAAATGGATCAAAACCCATGAATCCATCTATATGCTGCCTGCAAGAAGCACACCTTACAAACAAAGATTTCCACAAACTAAAGGTGAAGGGCTGGAGTAAGGTAATTCATGCCAATGGAACTTGAAGACAAGCAGAAGTAGCAACTATGATATTGGATAAATTAGATTTCAAGCCTAAGCTCATCAAAAGAGACGAAGAAGGTCACTTTTTACTAGTAAAAGGAACAGTACAGCAAGAGGAAATAACAATTATCAACATCTATGCCCCAAACATAGGTGCAGCCACTTTTGAAAACAAACTCTGCATGATATAAAATCACACATAGATCCCAATACACTAATATTAGGAGATTTCAATTCCCCTCTCACATCATTAGACTGATCTTCTAAAAAACAGGTCAATAAATATGCTTCAAACCTAAATAATACCATAAACCAAATGGACCTGTTAGACACATACAAAATATTTCACCCAACTACAGCTGAATTCACATTTTTCTCAGCAGCACATGGAACCTTCTCCAAAATAGACCACCTTCTGGGCCACAAAGAGAGCACTGGCAAATTCAAAAAATGTAATATAATTCCCTGCATCTTTTCAGATGACAATGGAGTGAAACTAGAAATCAACTCTAAGAATTCCCAGAATAACCACGTAAACACATGGAGACTGAACACCACACTGCTGAACGAGGAATGGGTCATAGAAGAAGTAAAGGGAGAAATAAAAAATTCCTAGAAATCAATGAAAACAGAGACATATTAAAATCTCTTGGACACCTTAGGGGCAGTACTAAGAGGAAAATTTATAGCAGTGAGTGCCCATATAAGAAGAAAGGAAACTCACCAAATAAATAACCTAATGACACAGCTCAAAGCCCTTGAAGAACAAGAAAGGTCCAACCCCAAATCCAGGAAATCATGAAAATCAGAGCAGAAATTAATGAAATAGAGAATTAAAAAACAATACAGAAAATCAATAAAACTAAAAGCTGGTTTCTTGAAAAAATAAACAAGATAGATAAAGCATTGGACAACCTAACCATAAGAAAGAGAGAATCAACCCAAATTACCAAAATAAGAGATAAAAAGGTGATATTACCACCAACAGTGCAGAATTACAGAGGATCATCAGAAACTATTTTGAAAAACTATACTCCAACAAAATGGAATCTGGAAGAAATTGACAATTTCTTAGATACATACAACTCTCCTAAATTGAGCCAAGAAGATATGAAAACTTAAATCAACCAATAAAAATCAAAGAAAAAGAAACAGCAATAAAAAGTTTACCATCAAACAAAAGCCCAGGACCAGATGGTTTTCCAAGTGAATTTTATAAAACATTTATGGAAAAACTAATCCCAATATTCCTCAAACTATTCTGTGAAATAGAAAGAAACAGGACCATCCCAAACACTTTCTATGAAGTCAACATCACATTAGTACCAAAGCCAAATAAAGACAGCTCAAGAAAAGAAAACTATAGGCCTATATCACTGATGAACCTAGATGCAAAACTGCTAAACAAAATACTAGCAATGCGCATTCAAAACCACATCAAGAAAATTATACACTCTAACCAAGTCAGGTTCATCTCTGGGATGCAAGGCTGGTTCAACACATGAAAAACAATCCATGTAATACACCACATAAACAAACTCAAAGACAAAAATCACATGATCATCCCAATTGATGCTGAACAAGCATTTGACAAGATCCAACAACCATTCATGCTGAAAGCACTCAGAGAATCGGAATAGAAGGAACATACCTCAAAATCATAGAGGCAATATACTACAGGCCTATAGCCAATATCATATTAAATAGAGAAAAACTGCAAGAGCTCCCACTAAATACAGGAACAAGACAAGGATGTCCATTATCAACACTTCTGTTCAACATAGTAATTGAGACTCTAGCCAGAGCAATAAGGCAAGACAAGGAAATCAAAGGGGTAAAAATAGGGGAAGAAGAACTAAAACTATCTCTCTTTGCAGATGACATAGTATTATACCTAGAAGACCCAACAAAGTCAGCCAAAAAACTTAGAGAACTGATCAACAAATTCAGCAAAGTGTCTGGATACAAAATCAATCTTAAAAAAATCAGAAGCTTTCTTATATGTCAACCATCAAACCACTGAAAAAGAAATCCAGAAAACAATTCCACTCACAATAGCACCCCCAAAAATAAAATACTTAGGGATAAAGCTAACTAAAGAGGTAAAAGACCTCTATAAGGATAACTACAAAAAACTGAAAAAAGAAATTGACGAAGACCTTAGAAGGTGGAAAAATGCTCTTGGATAGGCAGACTTAATATCATCAAAATGGCCATCATCCAAAAAGTAATCTATAAATTCAATGTAATACCCATGAAATTACCAAGGTCACTCCTCACAGACATAGAAAAATCAGTCCTTAAATTCATTTGGAACAAGAAAAAGCCCAGGATAGACAAAGTAGTTCTTAATAACAAGAACCATTCTTGTTATTAAGGTATCACAATACCTGACTTCAAACTTTACTATAAAGCCACAGTAATAAAAACAGCATGGTATTGGCACAAAAACAGGCACATAGACCAATGGAGCAGAATAGAAGATCCAGAAACAGACCCACGTGCTTACAGTCAACTGATTTATGACAAAGGAGCCAAAAACATACACTGGAAAAAAGATAGCCTCTTTAACAAATGGTGTTGGCAAAACTGGTTAACCATATGCAGGAAAATGGAAATAAACCCCATATTCTCACACTGCACTAGGGTCAATTCCAGGTGGATCAAAGACCTGGAAGTCAGGCCAGAGACCTTGCAGCTACTTGAAGAGGGCATAGGACCAACACTTGAACACAGAGGCACAGGTAAAAACTTTCTCAACAAGACCTCAAAAGCACAAGCACTAAAAGGAAGACCAATACATGGGATTGTATTAAACTAAAGAGCTTCTGTGCAGCAAAGGAAACTATCAAGAACCTCAACAGAGAGCCCACAGAATGGGAGAAAATTTTTGCCAGCTACTCTTCTGATAGAGGACTAATATCTAGGATATACAGAGAACTCAAAAAAGTCTCAGCTAAGAAAACAAATAACCCAATCAAAAAATGGGCAAAGTATCTAAATAGACACTTCACAAAAGAAGGAATACAAATGGCCAATAAATGTATGAGGAAATGTTCAACATCATTAGCAATCAGAAAGATACAAACCAAAACTACCTTGAGATTTCACCTAACTCCAATCAGATGGGCAACCATCAAGAACACAAACAATAACAAATGCTGGCGAGGGTGTGGAGAAGTGGGAACCCTAATACATTGTGGGTGGGATTGCAAATTAGTGCAACCACTTTGGAAAACAGTATGGAGGATCCTCAGACAAATGGGAATTATCCTCCCATATGATCCAGCAATACCTCTTCTGGGTATCTACCCAAAAGAATGGAAACCAAACTTTCAGACCAAGACATGTATATCTATGTTTATAGCTGCATAATTAACAATCGCCAAACTATGGAACCAGCCAAGATGTCCATCAACAGATGAAAGGATTACAAAACTATGGGATATGTACACAATGGAATTTTACTCAGCCATAAGGAAGAACAAAGTCATGTTATTTGCAAGGAAATGGACGGAACTGGAACACATGTTAAGTGAGATTTGTCAGTCACCAAAAATTAAAAACCGAATGTTCTCCCTAATATGTGGATGCTAGGGAGAACATGGGACATAAGAGGGACTCCAGATGAAGAAGGAGAATCCTTAGGTGAACAAAGAACGTGACTTAACAGAAGTTGGTGGGGGGGAGGGGGGACACCCTAATGAACATGATGTACTTTCATGAACACATTAAAGTCAATCAGTTAACTGACCTTGAGAAGGAGGGAGGAAGAGGAAGTAGGGCGGGAATTGGGGAAGGGTTAAGTGAGAAATGTGTGTATGTATGCCTTTACCTATACTAGCTTGTACCTAACAAAGTTATGTGATTACAATGCACCAAATAAGGGAAAGATGAAAAAAAAAAAAGGATTTTTTTGAAGTTAAAAAAAAAAGAACTACTATTTTAAGTATCTTGAATGACTTATACTCTTAAATATTTTCCCATGTAACAGCTTTATTGATGTATAGTTTATATGCAAGAAATTGTATATGACTAAGCACATAATTTTATACAGTTTGACATGCATATACTTCCCTGAAACCTTTATCACAGTTGAATGATTATATCAATTAACCCTAAAAAACTCTTCTTATGCTCCTTTGTAATCACTCCATGTCATTCACCCATATATATCAATCATTGATGTATGTCCTGTTACTAATGATTAGTTTGCCTTTTCTAGAATTTTCTATAAATGCAGTATACAGTATTAGTGTCCTTTCACATACCATAATTACTTGAGATTCATCTATGTTGTTGCTTATTAACATTCTGTTTTGTGTATATACCACAATTTATTCATCCATTCTTCTGTGGAGGGACATTTGAGTTTTTTCTAGTTTGTGGCTATTACAAACCATGATTTATACTCATATTTTATTCACTCCATGATGTTCTAATGTAAAGTTTTCAATATATAATGTCATTAAGGTATAAACTATATTGATTTTGAAATCAATGTGATGTACTTTATAAAATCATAGACTTCTACAGCTACTAAAATTGGATGGTACTTGTGTCAAGGAGAGATACTTTAACCTATCTCTCTATAATATGGGTAAAAAAAATAATGCAGGAAAACCAAAACAGGACAGTAGAAATGTAAAAGAAAAGAACATGGGAAAAATGCAAATTTACCTTCATCTTAAAGAACTTAAATCTTCATTAACAATAGTTGTTTCTCAGTATTTTAGCTTGAAATAAAAGTTTAGTTTCCAGCTGTGCTGATTCACAGTATAGTACTATTTCTGAGACCACAACACTCCCTGTACTCCCTGTCCTCTATAATTTATAATTTATAACAACAAGAATACCAACAAGTGAGACTGATATTTACAAAGCTCTTCCTATACTCCAGATAATTTGGTATGTAATATCCACACCATTCCTCACTCTCAACAGAAACCATAAGAGAAAAATACAATTATCATCTTCATCTTGTAAGTTAAGAAAATAAATGAAACGTTTAAAGTCACAAATGTAGTAAATGTACTTATCTAACATTTAAATGTCTTTAGAACTACTCCCAACCCTATGTTTATTTTATAATCATTGCCATATTTTCCCCAATACATGTATTCACTCCCTAATAAACCTTAATCCAGAATATACAACATGACAAATACCAGTGAATATCTTTTAGAAAAAACTATGCTTCCACCAATAAATAATATAGTATTGTGCATTCCATTTCATTGAAGATTTCCCTTGATAAAAGCAATACAGAATTAAAATTAATGAAAACTTTTTCTGTTAAGAAATATTTAACCAATTTTCCTAGGCACAAAAAATCATCTTAGTATTTACAATTATAACAAGAGTGGTGAGCTTTTTCATAAAGCAGAATTCACATTTAGTTTTACTTTGACTCAGAAATACAAATAAATCCTGGAAAAGTCTGTTTATGTAATTAAGACATGAGGGCTATAATCTCATCAGTACGAATGGATTTACTGGTCAGTAACATAGACAGGTGGGGTGTGGCTGGAAATGGAGGATCTCTGGAGGTGTGGCCTGGGGTGATTTTTGTTTTGAATCCTCTTGCTTATTTTCTTGGTGGTCTTGTTTCTAGCCTGAAACTCTGAGATCTCCAAAAACCTGTGAGGAAATAAATCCTTCCTGTACGTTGTGTAGTCAGTTGTCTTGGATTATAGCACTGAGAATATCAAGTGAAACATTTCCTTTTTTATTATTTATTTATTTATTTATTTATTTATTTATTTATTTATTTATTTATTTTTGTCTTAAACAGGACATACAATTCCATGGGCGCTTTGAGAGTATAGGCTTCATATATGCAACTAGGAAGATCACAATGTATGTGATATCTACATAACACTATTCACAAATCACATATGTTATATTTATGTTTCTGTAAAATGACAGGGAAGAATTCATATTATTTTGTCCCAATGGACTATATCTTAGAGCCCTTTACAAATCTTGGTTGTATGGTTCTATGAACTTTGCTATTTTTGAAAACATAAAATAGGGTTTCAAGAATGGTCTTACAGCCATCCTCTAGAGATAGGAATGAATCATGAAGAGTTGAGATCATATAGCCAGATTACTATACCTAGCAATTATGGAACTAAGAAGATAATTCCATGTAAAGCCAGAAAAAGACTATGTTCAAGGAAAGTAGGGAAAAATACTTTTTTTTCTGTTTTCTTTTTTTTTTCTTCCTTTAAATTCTGCCATGAATGTTAGCCAAAGGAGAAGTTCTTTACTTTTCTGCACTAACTTGCATCATCAGGCACAGTTAGCACATCTTGTCCAAATACAATGACAAAACATTGTAATAATTTCCAACTGCCATAATGTAGTAAAAGGGAAAAAAAACTTTATTTTTTAAACTGCATATCTCTCTTGTTATAATGAGACTTCCATTTCTTTCTTTGCACAGTTCGAATAGCAAATAGCCCTCACTGAAATGTTTCAGGAGGAAGGTGTCAACTATTTTCTCTTGTCATCCTCTCAATACTAAATAAGGCACTAATTAAGGGTACAATCTAATGACTCTTTATTTAGAAACAGGGACAGTATTAAACCCAACATTTGCTTCCTGGATATTAAGGACAATGCTATGAAAATTGCTTGTGCAAGAATTAAACTCTCTCTTCCCTGCTGGTATTAGAGATATGAGAAAATGGTGCTGGTATAATAGTGGAAGTGGGTGCTCTCTTTAATGAAAAGAAGAGCATTTAATAAAACCAAATGTTTTTGTCTAATAATTTTACCCTGATTCATAAGAGGCTCCCATCACTCAACACTATGGAGAGGATTAGATAGTTAGCACTTTGGGGCTCCCCTGTTGCCCAGAGAGGGCAACTGGAATAACTAGTGCTTTTTAATTGGAAAACATATCAAATCTAAATTTAATAAAGCATCTTAATATGTCTAAACTATAAAAATCAACTCTGACAAATGTATTTCTTAATCTAAATTTTTTAATAGTAAGAAAACATCCAACAAAGCCAGGTGTGGTGGTGCACGCTTGTAATCCCAGTACTTGGGAGGCTGAGACAAGAGGATATAGGTTCGTGGCCAGCCTCAGTTACTTAGTGAGGCCCTCTGCAACTTAGTGAGACCCGTTTTCAAAATAAAGAATAAAAAAATAGGATTGGGGGTGTAACTCAGAAGTAGAATGCCCCTGGGTTCAACCCCCAGTTCCACAAAAAAAAAAAAAGAAAACATCCAAGGAATATTAAATAGTACAGCCCAGAAATTGTCTGCTTATGAACTTTCAGTATTCCTCAAAGGTAAGGATGTCTTGGACGTAAGGTGTGTTTCAAAATGACAGATTAGACTAATATCCATTTAAAAGTAGACTTTTTTACTTTGAAGATGGAAATACATTTTATCCGTAGGAGAAAACAGAATAGCTTTTTGTTTGAAAACTATCACATGTTATTTTCAGAGCATCAATGGAAAAGGCCATGTTTTAAATTTAATTCTCCTTCTCTTTGTATCTCTAAAGTCATTTCTTCATATCCATCCTGACTACAGCTGTCTTTGTTCAGGAGCTCATCATCTTTTTTCTTGAATTACTGCAATAACTCATGTCTCCCCAATCCTCTGTTTCTCTCCTCTCCTCTCCTCTCCTCTCCCCTCCTCTCCTCTCCTCTCTCATTTAGCACCTATACCATTTACACTTCCAATTTTCACACAACTTTCCAAGAAATGCTTTCTAAAATACATAACTATTCAAGGATCTTAATGCTTCCCAGCACCCATGATTGTCATAGTGACACAGGGACTTTCTGAGCTGGCCCAACCTGCCTTACACTTCCTCTGGCTTCTTTTTCCCCCCAAAACACAAATGTCTTCAGAAGAATCATGATGTACTATGCCACTTTCACTAGAATAATGATGTTCTCCATTCTTTTTGTACCCAGGGCAAGAATCATTTAAGTTGACTTTTCAAAAAAATCTTCTCTCTCTCTCTCTCTCTCTCTCTCTCTCTCTCTCTCTCTCTCTCTCTCTTTCTATCTCTCTCTTCCTCCTTCTTTCCCTCCGTCTCACTATTAGTATTAAAATGAATTCAGATTTCTTAATATACAAAGCAGAGAATGAGCAATTTTAAGAGAGAGAGGAAAGGCCATCTCATAGTTGCTCACGAAGGCGTGTGTGTGCAGGTCTGTGGTGTGTGTGTGTGTGTGTGTGTGTGTGTGTGTGTAATGGTATATTAGTCAACAACAAAAGAGTGAAATCCTGACATTTGCTGCAACAGTGGACATTTTTTTTGTCATTTGTTTGTTGTTGTTCTTTGTCGCATGTTGCCAAAGTATTACATTCTGGGTAAGGAGAAAGAGATTATGGAATATGTGCGAAATGTTGAAAGTTGCAACATTGAACTAGATGGCACAACTTATTATACTTAAAATAAACATAAGAGTTAGAATAGAAACTCTGAAAGCATGGGGAAGAATTGCTAAAGAGCCATTTTACTTTTTATCTGCTTGAAACCTGGGTCAGAAAATAAGAGTTTATGGGAATTTCTTGGCTTGGGTATTCTAGACACATGTGCATAATATTATCTATACTTTCACAGTTAAACACAATTTTAACCTCTGACTAAGGAAAGCAACGACAACAAAAAAGAAATAAAGAAAAGTTTGCTTTTTCTTCCTGTAAGTGAAAGAAACTCTTCTTAATTTTATTTTTTGTGATACTAGGGATTGAACCCAAAGGCATTCTACCTTTGAGCTACACCTCTAGCCCAATTTTATTTATCATTTGGAAACAAGGTCTCACTATTTGCTGTGGCTGTCCGTGAACCTATAATCCTTTTATCTCAGCTTCCCAAGTAATGGAATTATAAGTGTGCACCACCGCACCTGGCTCTTTTTTTTTTTTTTTAATAATCTCAGAAGGGTGGGATTGGGGAAGGGTTAACTGAGACCTGGGTGCATGTATGCCTCTACCAGCTTGTACCTCACAAAGATGTATGATTACAATGCACCAATAAAAAAATCATCTCAGAAAAGATGTCTGGGAGGTAGGTCCTGTTTTATTTATTCAAAACACAGAATTCCAATTCAAAACATTCAATATCTCAATCTAACTTTTTCAGAATGACTTTCATCCTATTTTTCTTAGTCTCACATCATAATGTAAATCACAATGATAGTAAATAGATGCATACAGCACTTGATGCGCTCCCCCAGCTCCCTCCTCTTTCCCTGTCTTCCCCATACAGGCTATGGGGCTGACATTGGTATTCTCACATATGTGCACAATGTCCATTGAAATGATAGGAGCTCTGAAGCCTTAGCTACACAATGCAAGGTCCTCCATACATCGTAAGCATCACCAAGTGCTAATTAACTACCCTTTCCTACTTTTAGAACAGAAGCCATCAACCATTCTTAGCAGAGTTTGAATTCAAGTTAGGAATATAACCTTTTAGTGTGTGTTTGTTTTATCTTGTTTTGTGGTACTGGGGGTTGAACCCAGGGATACTCTACCTTTGAGCTATGCCCCTAGCCTTTTTGTTTGTTTTTTACTTTTTGTTTGAAACAGGGTCTTACTAGGTTGCTGAGAGTCTCCCTACATGCTGAGATCCTACTGTCTTAGCCTCCCAAGTACTAAGATTACAGGTGTGTGCCACCGCACCTGGCTTAACCTTCTTTTAAAATTATCTGTACTATGTCTTTATATTAATTTAGTTTAAGTGCTCTCCATTATTCTGAGTTTGTATAATTTTGTCTTGTACTGTTTTTCTACATAAAGGGATGACCTTGGGTAGCATGTTGCCTTTACTTATAAACTAACTATCTCCATCACTGAATACTTTGTACCTAACACTGAGCACTTAGCTTGTAGAACATTGGTTAATCCTCTTAGAAACACTATGACTTCCATTTTATTATAGCTTTATTTGACAAAGTCTTAGATATTTGAGTGATTTGCCTTGGTTCACCTTCTAAGGGGCAGAGCTAGTATTCAAATGTAGTTCTAATTCTTGAATGAAAATGTTAACCACTACATTCTGCAGATGCAGTGTTTGAATGAAGAGAATTTAATAGGATTTATATGGGCTTTCAGTGTTTTCCACTAGTAAATGTGTGTATGAGAAATATACTATCTGTATTACAGGCTGGATGGAGGAATCACAATGAAGAATGAAAAAAGTTTTGAAAGTGATGGGTATGTTACTATCATGAATTTGGTGATGGTTTCACATGTTGAAATATCCAACCTATACACTTCAAAATGTGTGTAGTTTTTTGTATATAAATTTTACATCAGTATAATTGTTTTCTTTAACTTTTTTCCAGAAAGCTAAGTATCACCCATTATAATATTCTTCTTACTGTGATATTCATAATGGGAAGAATATTCAATCCTGACAATGTTGAACGCTACCTGAACTTAGTACTCCCAGGAAACAGTGATGATTATGAAATTCTCTCACCTTTTTGTTTTTGAGACTGCTCTAACCTTTATATATTCTTCGAAACAACAATGCTCAAGGGCTATCCTGAACTTGCATATTACAATGAAATACCATTTTGTCATTCTTCATGGCTCCCATAAGAATTGTGGATGACTTCCTTGTTTGCATGACTGTATAAAATCTGAGGTCCTTTTTTTTTCTTTTGAAAATTGCAGCGTGCAAGTGTCTGACCAGCAGACAAAGAACGCCACAAACAGGTTCCTTCTGTGAAAGCTTTACTCAGGCAGTTGACCTACAGAGAGAAAATGGCCCCGATTGTGTTTCCGCCCCTAGCTTATATACTAGCTTCTGACCAATCCCGAGCCGGCCCGTTCTGAAAGCCAATTGGCCAGGAACATATCGCCCGACCCACCTCCGCAAGGATCTCCCGGCCATGCCCTAGTAAGGAGTTGTTTGTGTCAGACAGTCGCTTCCGCCATGCGCCGTCTTTTGGGCGTAATGGCTCTCCACATCTCCCCCTTTTTTGTTTTAGACCAATACTGATGGGGCTCGAGATTCTTATGCTCAAAAAATAAACCTGTCTGATCGGGTATTCAAGCCCGTCACTGAGTACGCATGCAGCATCGTCTGCTAAGATGGGGAGAACTGAAGTATTTCCCAGGCATGGCCTCTGTCTTAGGCGAATACCTCAAATGCACCTAAACACGTTGGAGCCACTGTACATGCTCACATGCTGACATAATGTCAGGGAGACTTACGGAGAACAGACAGCCAAACTTGCGGAGTCTGACCTTCCTCCAGGGCACATAAGGCCTGATGCAATATCAATTTTTCTTGAGCTTGAGTCCGCAATATGCGATACATACAGCAGGAACCTACGAGAATGGCCAGAAGAAGTACAAAGCCTAAAGTCCCAATGCCCGCCCACTCCTTGAGTGAAGACATCGCAGTGTGCAGCCAGCTGGTCAAGCTCGTGGCAAACCCAGGATCCACTCGCATAGAGTTGATCACCACTATAGACATCCGCAGGTCATTCACCAAATTTCCAAACGTCTGATTCCATTGACCTGTAAGAGCTAAAGACAAGCTTCCTGACAGATTTGCAGCATGTGAGAAATTTTGATATGGCACAACAGTGACACAGACCGGATAATCTCCACTCACACCCTAACTGAGCCACCTGCCATAAGATATCAATCTGTTCTTGTACTAAATCCAGCCGCTGATTTATTATCATAATACCCCCCTTTAGATGGGAGTTAATAGTATTCTGCTGATCAAGAGCTTGTGCTACCTCGCTGGATAAGTTATTCAAAGCAGTGGTGGTACTAACAGAAGTAGATAGTGCTACTGCAGTGGCAGTGCCAGAGGCAGCTGCAGCCACTACAGCGACAGCTATAGCCGTGGTAATTTCAAAGTCTCTCTTATGTCTTAAGAGGGTAGCAGCTCCTGGAGAATCCACGGGGACCGGAATCCATCGTGGTAATACAGTCTAGACTAGAGGTAATATTATGTACAGGGCTAAAGCATGAAGTTCCTTTCAGAGTCAGACTCATGTTAGTCGTCAAGGGATGTGGTCCCTCATTATCTGCGGGTATGAAAGGAAGCGATAGCGAACTATTTGAAGTGAAAAATCTAGGGAACACTTGCGCGTTATATGGCACGGGCATCGGGATCGGGAACGCCGACAGTATCGTCCATCGTGGCTCCCCTTGTATCTGTGTCAGCCCGGTCGATAGGATTAACTTCCTCAGGAGGACCTCCATGATGTGTCTTTCTTGTCAGTCTTTCTGGTACCCACACGGGATCCTGTTCATCCTGTGGGAAAACACAAACAGAGCCTCGTACTCTTATCAGCATGGGATCCGGACCACGCCAGTCACCATGCAGTAAATCCTTCCATTTCACCCACTCAATTTGATTAGCATGGAAGGCCACATGGCGGTCTGCTGAGGAATGCCCTGAAGTATCCAAACTTAAAAAATTAATAGTAAGTAAGGCAAGATTAATTCTGTCCCTAGGCGTACAACCGTAGCCAATTCCCCCTTTTTGTTTTTGAAGACAGTCCTTCAGGGTTCGGTGGGCTCGTTTGACAATGCCCTGGCCTTGGGGGTTATATGGCAGACCATGGCGGAGTTCAACCTCCATGTCAGCACAAAATTTAGTGAATGTGGTAGAGGTATAAGCAGGGCCATTGTCCATTTTCAGATGGAAAGGTTTGCCCCAAGCCGCCCAGGCTTGTAAACAGTGTGTGATAACATGGCTGGCTTTTTCCCCAGTCAAGGGGGAAGCAAATATGATCCCCAAACAGGTATCCACAGAGACATGAACATATTTCAGGTTCCCAAACTCGGGGACATGTGTCGCATCCATTTGCCACAATCTTAAGGGTAACAAGCCTCGAAGGTTCACTCCCACTCGGGGGGATGGCAAAAGAACATTACAGCTGGGACAGGAAGTGACAATTTCCTGAGCTGCCTGTCTTGAGATATGAAATTTATTACACAATGCACGGGAGTTAACATGAAACCGTTGATGAAACTGAAGGGCAGCAGATAGAGAATCTACAGGAAAAGCAAAATCTAATCTTGTAAGTTTATCCACCAAGGCATTTCCTTCTGACAAAGGTCCGGGAAGAGCGGTATGGGCCCGAATATGAGAAATGTGAAACTTACCGTCATGTTCATATAACAGAGCCTGTAGCTCGGCCAACAGGGCAGACACAGGGCTTTTTTGGCTGAACTTTCCAGCTGCCTCTACCAAGCTGACGGCATTTACTACATACAGTGAATCAGAAAGAATATTAAAGGCAAAAGTACATTCCCTAAACACTTCAATGACTATGGAAAGTTCCACTAGTTGAGGAAACTTGTAAGGAAACTGCTTAACAATGGTTGATTCCCCTGGATCATGTATACTCCACGGCCAGTTTTTGACCCATCAGTGAATATGAGTGGAGCTGTGGGAAGTGGAACCTGTGAGGTAACAGTTGGAAAGACAACAGGGTGCACCTGGGCAAACTGTAGAATAGGATACTTTGGGAGGTGACAATCAAATGTTCCTGGAAATATACAGCACAAAATGGCCCAATCATCCAAGGTAGTACAAAGAGTCTGGATTTGATGACTAGTATATGGAGTAATAACCATATCGGGATATAGCCCAAAATGTTGCAGGCAGGTCTGAATCCCTTGTAATGCTAAAAGTGCTACAGAATTGGGATAATATGTAATAGTTTTTCCTGGGGAGTGTTTAGAATGGATCCATAGCAGAACAACCTCTTGCCAAAGGACACCAGTAGGTTGTTTAGGCGAAGAGAGTATACACAGCAAAATAGGCAAATCAGGCTTGTAATGGGTTAATTGTGCTTTTTTAAGAGCGTCCTCCACTAATTTCAAGGCAACTCTTCCTTCATCAGTTAATATACATGGGGAATCTAGGGCCGAGTCTCCCTCCAGGATCTTGTATAGCAGTGCCAATTGAGTATTAGTGATTTTTAAATAAGGGCGAATCCAATTAATATCTCCTAATAGTCTTTGAAAATCGTTCAGAGTGTGCAATTTATCCTTACGAAGTTCAACCTTTTGAGGAATGATGTAGCTTGGGGTGATTTTGCTTCCTAAATAGGTGCAGACCCCCTGCTTCTGTATTTTTTTCTGGGGTAATGATAAGTCCAAACTTAGAAAGTGAACTTTGCATGAGCACAAAAGCCTTGTCCAACTCTTTCTCCTATGGTGCAGAGATTAGAATGTCGTCCATATAATAGATGCAGATCAGTTTTGGAAAGGACTGTCGCACTGGGAGCAAGGCTCTGGCGACGAACAACTGACACATTGTGGGACTATTAGCCATTCCTTGTGGAAGGACTACCCATTTATAGCGATGGTCAGGCTCCTCATGATTACATGAAGGTACCGTGAAGGCAAACCATTCACTATCCCATGCATGAAGAGGAATTGAAAAGAAACAATCTTTTATATCAATTATAAACAGAGGCCAATCCTTTGGTAGTGTTGAAAGCAATGGTAAACCTCTCTGCACAGGCCCCATAATCTGCATTTGATTATTAATTGCACGTAAATCATGCAGAAGACGCCATTTTCCTGATCTTTTCTTTATTACAAAAATAGGAGTATTCCAAGGGGATACTGAGGGAATAATGTGACCCAGATTTAATTGTTCTTCCACCAACATTCTGTGGATTATATGGTGGAGGCACGCCAGGTGGTGCTACCGGATGTGCCTCGCCTATGCGCAGCTTCCCCCACTCACCCAGCAGATCGTCTTCTCCTTTTTTAACCCTGCCCCTGGCCGCCATCTTGTGCTCTAACTCTTAGACTTCTAATCCCATAGCTGTTTCTGAATTTTGTACTAAACTATTTCTAAACTCCGTCGCTACCCACAAACTTTAAACTCATCGCCCACCTCGAACTTTAAACTCGGTTGCTTTACCGTGAACTTTACACTCGTCGCCCACCTCGAACTTTAAACTCCATCGCTTTACCGAGAACTTTACTATTGTCCTTATTCCTGGAACCTTAGCTCGGGGCCCCTACTTACCGGCCCTTTTCTGATCGATCGCCCTGACTCCGCACAGTTCTGGAACCTCGCGCGGGGTTTCAAATTTTCCCCATACGGTCCACCACTTGCGGCGCGCAAGTGTCTGACTAGCAGACAAAGAACGCCACAAACAGGTTCCTTCTGTGCAAAGCTTTACTCAGGCAGTTGACTTACAGAGAGAAAATGGCCCCGATTGTGTTTCCGCCCCTAGCTTATATACTAGTTTCTGACCAATCCTGAGCCGGCCCGTTCTGAAAGCCAATTGGCCAGGAACATATCGCCCGACCCACCTCCGCAAGGATCTCCCGGCCATGCCCTAGTAAGGAGTTGTTTGTGTCAGACAGTCGCTTCCGCCACTCGCCGTCTTTTGGGCATAATGGCTCTCCACAGAAAATGTGTGTGCTCTCTAATGCAACAGTCTGCATAAAGCCCTCTCCTTAATTGTCTAGTGCATTTCATGTACATTTCTGATACAATATTATGCCCAGACAGAGACAGGTGGTGATTTTTTTCACAGGGTGGTAATTTTAGTTCTGGGGTCAGTTGGCAAGTTTTTGCAGGCCCTTATGAACTCCTTCTATCTGAATTTTCAGACACTGAAGCAGTTTATTATTTATAGAGGTCTCCTCATATATAGAGTCTCCTCATGTTATCTTTCCCCCCCACTCATCTTTTTCTTCATAGTATGTATGCACAGTGGTGAAGGGACAAATGAGAACAGGATCAGAAAATCCAGTCTGTCTTGTGTTCTCTCACATACTTGGGTTGAGAAGAAGGAAAAATGTAAGTGGCTAAAAAATAGCTGGAGCAATTTTGCTGCATGTGTGTCTTAGATCATATAGTCTAACTACAAAAGAGTCAGGTGTGCTATTTTTAAGAAAATAATCTAAAAGCATAAGTTTAAAAAGTTTGCAGCAATAACTTTACTTGTAGCCTGGCCTACTAAACTGAACCTAGATTCTCTTGTACAACAGGTATCATTTCAGGTCAGAAGAGTGTCTAATATCCTTTTTAGAAGACAATACAATATGTTTATTTTCTTTTTTATTTTAATAGTATTGGGAAGGGGGAGTTTCTACCTCTAAGCTATAACCCAATCCTATTTTTATTTAAAAACAGGGTCTCTCACTAAGTTACTGAGGACCTCACTCTGGCCTCAATCTTTCTGACTCAGTCTCCCAAGTATTAGGATTACAGGCATGAATTACCATATCTGGCTCAGTGATTTTTTTTCCCAAAATGTAATCCTTGGTTCTTCATCAATGACAAGAATAAATTTCCTGGGATGACCTGTAATCATTAATCAGTCTATCAGTGATTTATTTTGAAGCTTTTACCCATTAATATGCCCAATGACATTTTATTTAGTGCTCTGAGATAAGAATTACACTTTTAAAAATATTGTCTCTAATCAAACCACATTGTTTTCTCCAGAGGCAACCACTGGTAGTTGTAGCAACTCTCTTAGCTCTAAGCAGGTCTTTCAATTACGTGCCTGCAGTCAAGATTTGAGGCTGTCTCTTACTTGGAATTGACCCATCACTGTGAACAAACCATGCTCATCAGGGAGAATACAAAATCAGAGACTGCTTCTGAAGCTAACTTGTTAAAACAGAATACATAACAAAGCAAGAAAGTATAGGTAATTCATACCCCAAGCAGCAAAGAAGGAGAAGCGAAAGATGAGACTCATTGAAGGTCATCTTTTCAAACCAATAGCCTTTGTAATGTGATCTTGAGATAAATAATTCAATGGGAAATAGTTGATTGTTTATATCACAATAGGGTGATTTGGCATGAACACAAATAAAGAATATTTGCAAACCATATAAGTTGCTTTATTAAAGAATGTAAGAATGTGCACTCATTACCAAAGTACTAGATTTATATTTAATACAAGGTTCTAAGAATTTAAAAATTAAATTTAAAAACCACACTAAATCTTGCTATTTCCATATAATTTCTTATTCCAAGACACTATAGAGTCTACAATAGAAAATAAAAGACCTAATTAACTACACACACATCCACACACAAGAAAAAAAATATTTTCTTCTTGAGATACAACAAAGAAACAATAAAAATAATAAAACAATAGTAATGTCAACAACAAAAATAACGTCAGTGTAATTGTGTGTGTGTGTGTGTGTGTGTGTGTGTGTGTGTGTGTTTATGTGTGTAGTACTGAGGATTAAACCCAGGCTCATTCTACCTCTGAGTTACATCCTTAGCCCTTTTTATTTTTTGTTTTGAGACAGGATCTCATTATGTTACTGAGAGTCTCACTAAATTGTGAAGTCTGGCCTCAAACCTGCTATCCTCCTTTCTCAGTCTCCCAAGTGCTGAGATCACAGGCATGGACCACCATACCTGGCTGATCACTAACTATTTTTAAGTGGCTCTTTTATACTTCAATGAACAAAAACACCTTCTTCTTTCAACTTAGCCATTCTTCTCCAAATATCCCTTTTATATTTTATCAACCACACAGAATGATGTAGTGATTATAAACCCAGACCCCACCTCCAAAACAATGGTGACTGATACAAATTATTAATTTATAATAGTAATGATAGCTAACATTTGCTTAGAACCATTTAATTCTCACTTTTTGAGTATTATCATTATTTCCAATATGCATGGGAAGGGTATTCTCATTTACAAATGAGACCCAGAAGACTTAATTGCCCACAAATCACTCAATTAATAAGCAGTCAACTGAAATTTTTACCCAAGTCGATCTGATTTCAAACTTGTGCCTTAACCAGGAGAAGAAAACTCCATCCTCTCTCCCCTTATACTTTCAAATGGCATTTCACTGAGAATAGGGAACTAGAGAAGGTAGACAGTGCTATAATAGTGGGCACCATTTGTGCCCATGGGGTATTATTAGCCTGATCCTTGCCATGAATTCTCCAAAGTCTGTTTATACTTGAAGACCCCACAGAAATAGAGAACTGTGGCACATGGACTTTGGTCTGCATCAAAATTGGATCCAGAGCACTCTGATAGGGCAATAGCTATCACCCCAGGTAATCATAATGATGGGTAATTCTTTCTGAGGGCATGGGTTTTCTTTTATATTCCATTGGATACCTTTTTCTAGTTGGATTCCCAGTACTTGGGATAGTGATTCATGTTCCAATAATAACTATGAGAAGCCTGGTGTCTGGTTATGTAGACTACCTCCTGAAAAAGCACAAGCAAATCCTATAAGACCAACAGAAAGGTTTCCTACATGCCACACCATGTAAGATTTTTTCCAGGTCAAGTCATTCTAATGCAATCATACCATTTAACCTAGTCCATAAAGATATTTCTTTATTATTCCATGTACACAATAGATTTGCCATAAAGTAGGCTGTTTTGAATTGACCTTCTCCAATTTCATTCATCAAATAAATGTTTCCAGGTTAAAGGAAAAATATTAGAAAGCTTAACAAGAAATATAAGTTCAAAAATTATAAATGTCAATATCTACAGGATGTTTGCATTTAAAGAGGCCAAGAGAATATTTAGTCCAAGTTACTTATTTCATATAAATATATACAAAATGAAAGTCTTAGATATATAGAATCTCTAGGCCTTAAATCTTCATTTTAATGATTTCCTCATGTAAATAATCTACTCAAACTTTTGAAAACTGGTATTATAACATTACTTTCTTATATTCTCCCAAATATTCAACCTTACTTGCAATGAAGTTTTGCCCTTGAGACAGAAAATGCATTTTAATACAATAACAAATAGCTAAGTACCTGGGACAATTATTAATAAATAAGTCATTCTAATAAATCTTGTCCACATTCTTGGATGCATTAACTTATTTATTTCTATAGTAGTATAAAATACTGAAAACAAAGAATAAAGAAAAGAATCATAATGTTCTTTCTATATATATATACAATATGTACAGGCCTCCCAAAATACCTCTTCCAGATGATAACATTAGAAAAATAAATTCTACATTGTAAAAAAAATAAAAGATATGAGTTCTATGTACTTTGCAATAATTTTGCACATAATTTTTCCTAAATACAAAAATATGGCCAAGGTTTATTAGTAAAGAATGAAAAAATTACTAGTGAAACAGAGGAAAGAAGTGCTATAATTTGGTGAACCACTTCTGGAATCCTGGTAATTATTTCTGTAATCCCTATACTTGGGAAGCTGAGACAGGAGAATTACAGGTTCAAGACCAGCCTCAGTAACTTAGTGAGACTCAGCAACCTAGAAAGGTTTAATTTTTTAAAAAAATAAAGGTCTAAGAATGTGTTGTCCTTGACCCTGTAATCCTCCTGTCTCAGCCTCCAAAGTACGGGGATTACAGACGTTCACTCCGTGCCCCACTCTGAAGGAAGGTTTCTGAGCCATGTTGGTCCCCACAAGAAAAAGCAATGCAGCTGGGTGTGGTGGCTCATGCTTGTAATCCCAGCATTTGGGAGGCTGAGACCAGAGGATCCGGGTTCTCGGCCAGCCTCAGCTACCTAGTGAGGCCCTCCACAACTTAGTGAGACCCTGTTTCAAAATAAAGAATAAAAAATAGGGCTGGGGACATAGCTAGGAGGTAGAATGCCTCTGAGTTCAATCCCCAGTACCGCAAGAAAAAAAAAAAAAAAGCAATGCAAACCAATGCAAATGAAGGAGATGCTGGGAACAGTCAGAAGTCTCTTCCCTCCCAAACTCCTTCAGGAAAGGCACAACCAAAGCACAAGTGCCCACCATCTAAATTGTGCTCAGTATTGCTGAGGCGAGTGGACATGATTCAACTCAGTTTGAAATCTCCTCAAAGTATCTGTTGTGTCACATCCAGATTCTGAGAGGAAATGGTTTTCTGTTATTGAAACTGAGCCTTTATGACAGTCACAGATTGTAACCATGCTGCTGAACATGAGAGGAAATAACAAAAGCAGGCAGGTGTGACAGGCACATTTTCTATACCGCAAGATAGTTGTGTGTCCTGTCCATTTCTAATTTTTACAAGGAGACAGTGTCAAAGTGCCGAGCCCCCACATGTCATGTGGCAAAGTCCCCACAGGTGGAATGTGAACATAAAACATTACCAGGCACAATGACAACAGCTCCAGGATGGGATGCCAGGGTTCCTGGTGCTCTGTGAAGTACATGTATTATCCACACAATGAACCATTGCTTTTTAAGTATATCCCTTAATGTATCATACTTGCCCAAATATAAATTTGTATACACACTAAAGGAGTATTAGCTAGTGTTTGTCATTTCTCAATAGTACCTTAAGCATAAAAAAGGCTCATTCTCTCACTTGTTGAATCATTTATTAACTCCTGACAGTATAACTCACCCAAACCTGAGTCCTGAGGCAGGGACTGACCTTCACAAATGATACAACAGCTTCATGCTTTGTACTCTGTATATTTAAGTATTTCTTCCAGAAGGCTACTGCAGATACAAAGGACTTCTAAGGGGTTGTTGCCCTCTCAAAGCTAACTTATGGGGGCTTGGCTCCTCACAGAGGGTACAAGCGTACCCTCCTATCATTTTCTATTCCTGCCATTCTGAAGGCAGTTAAAGAAATGACTCCTAAAAATAACAATAATGATAAAAATATTAGTTACATGTAATAATCTCAAGATGTTATGGGGTTTGCTTATGCTATAATAATTATAAAATTCAATCTAGTGTTTGAATTAACAGAGAATGAGTCTTTTTCTCAGCCTCAGAAGAAAAAATAAGACATTTTATTAGTGCACTGGATTGAAATTAAGCCTTGAGAACTTATCTTTTCTGAATGCTAAAGTCTTTAGTGAGTCACCCCTCAGCTGCATATGCAGGTCTCCTAAGAGATCCCTGCCTCTAACAGTTCCATTTCTCATGTCGCACAATTGTCCTCCTATTGCAGATTCGAGGAAAAGAAAAAAGAAGTTCAAAGTTTTGACTATAAAAGAGACATAAACAATTTACTAACTAGCCTTATTTTCAAGTGACTGGAAGTTAATGGAGCAGAGAAAGAAACAGTCCAACAAAGAGAATTTTAAGTCTCTAGGAGATTAAAACAAATTGCTTTGTAAGTATCCCTTGATGTTCCATGCTTGTCCAAAGATGCGGTTATAAGCCGGGTGTGGTGGCGCACGCTTGTAATCCCAGCATTCGGGAGGCTGAGACCAGAGGATCCGGGTTCGCGGCCAGCCTCAGCTACCTAGTGAGGCACTCTGCAACTTAGTGAGACCCTGTTTCAAAATAAAGAATAAAAAATAGGGCTGGGGGTATAGCTTGGAGGTAGAATGCCCCTGAGTTCAATCCCCAGTACAACCGAAAAAAAAAAAAGATGCGGTTATATTTGCACTAAACGGGTATTAACCGGTGATTATCACCCTGATAGTAACTTGCACATAGGAGAGCCTCATTCTTTCACTTTCTCAAGCATTTATTGAGTAACTGCTATATGACAGCATATCTCACCTCAGAAATAACAATAAAAAGGCCCCTGTGCTTGAAAAATGCAAAAACTTAACAGGCATAGTTAACAAGGAAAATAACAGCAACCAAAGAATAAAGTGCTTTGTAGAGTGTGAAATGTACAAAGAGCCACTGGACAGAGAGGAAGTGGGTGGTATCAAAGAGTGAGTAAATCAAGATTAAGAAAGAGTGAAAAAAGCCGGGCGTGGTGGTGCAAGCTTGTAATTGCAGCATTTGGGAGGCTGTGACCAGAGGATCCAGGTTGGCATCCATCCTCAGCCTCCTAGTGAGGCATTCTGCAACTTAGTGAGACTTGGTTTCAAAATAAAGAATAAAAAATAGGGCTGGGGGTGTAGCTCGGAGGTAGAATGCCCCTGAGTTCAATCCCTAGTACCGCAAAAAAAAAAAAAAAAAGAAAGATTATTTCAACTTTATATCATTAAACTTACTAAATTGTTGCTACTTGAAGAAAGAATTTGAATTCAGAGGAGGTAACTTTGGGATCATCTTCACAGTGAAAGTCAGGGAAAATCTCATGGCCAAACTGGAATTGCCTCCAACTTTCAGAAGTCCAGTAAAATTCTGGAAGGCAACAGATTGTTTCCAAGGCAGAAGCAGTATCTCCATGAAGAAATGGATGAAAGATCATTTCGGGAGTGCTTGGGTCTGGTTATTTCTCATCCATCCTATAATACCTCCACAACACCATTCACTTTCCCCTACTGAGAAATTTATTCTTTTATTCATCCTACATTTCTTCCCCATTGACATGAAAATACCTTTGGAGAGGAGGTACATTATTACTACTATGGCATAGAACATTTTTATTGTTTCTTGAGTACAATCTTTAATAGAAAAATGGAGGAAGGTACATGACTTCCCTGGGTACCAAGGAAACTAAAAGGGCACTATTGAATCTGAAAAGAAACAGATTGAGAACATTATCTGAACACAAATTGTCTTGTTTCATTATTTAGGTCTGTTCTACTTATTTCTTTCTTTCCTCCTTTGAACTTTTCTCAGCACTAACCATCTTCCCATCTTTCCTGTTTGTATTTGAATTCCTGTCTCCTCTCAAAAACAAGTTAAAAATCATTCTAAGATTAAAGAATTCCCTCTAATAATCGTCGCCTTTCCTACTGAGATTAATTGTAAAGAGATAAAAAACAAAATGACTTAGAGACACTACGGATCTACAGATCAAAGTAAACCCAACGTCTATTGTCTCTCTCCAGTCAGAAGTATGCTTCTGAGCATTGTCCCAGGATATACTAGAGAACATTCAGGGCTCAAATAAGATGCTTTATGTACAACATGTGTTACATCACCAGCCTGCCTTGAAAGCTATTACATTGAGTCCTGTAGATCTCTCTCCTTTGATAAAGGGACAAGCATTCTTTTCTCATCACAGAATTCTCTGATTCTAGGGAATTTGCAGTAATCCTTATAGACTCAAATCCAAGAAGCTGATATGCAAAGGTCCATTTATAGTCAAACCATGCCTGAATGCATTCTTTTACTAAAAAAAAAAAAAAAGAAAAATAATTCACCTTGCTAGAAAATGAACCTGGCAATGAAAATAAAGTGATAAATGAAATAATCCCAACTTTGAGTATCTCAAAACATCCTCCTTTCTAAGGAATAAGTAACTCTTCTGTGTTTTCAAAAATGGTTCTGTTGGCTTACAGGAGAGTAAATTATTTACCTACCCAGGTAATCTGTAAAATGTAAAACAGCCTTTGCTAAGTCCCAACAAAGGAAATAACCATTTATGTGATTTCTCTTGAAAAGGTTTCTACATGAAGCTCTCTGCTGACCAGAGTTGCTATGAGTCCTAAAGTGAGCTCTCTAGTGATGAATTCCTTTTTCCAAATTTTGCAGTTTAATTCAGATCAGGCCCTGGAAGCCACAGCCATACCAGGATGTTGAGCACATTTTAAACTGGAATATCAAGTGCTGATCAGTGCTGATGAGGAACATAGCCATAGCACAACTTGGGCTCCCAGAATTCCTCATCAGAATGTGTTCTTCCTTACCTTCTCGAATTCCCAAGCAGTAATTCCTCAATAGCTCCAATTAAAATAATGTTGATGCCAGGAACCCGTGTTCTGCACTATCCAAATTAATCAACTTGAAATCCACATCCCAATTGTAGTATAGTTGTACTATTAATCATTCTTTAACCTTTACTACATTTAGACAAACTAGGAATGTTATGGGAAATGAGATTGCTAGTGAAGACAGAGGCAGAGGAAGAAATGTGTGAGAAGTCAGGATAAGTGACCTACACTGCATTCATTGAGCAGAAGGGAGTCAAAGAGGACTCCTGAAAAAGAAAGAGATTTAGTAAAGTTGGAATTTTGGAACATGTAAACTATCAACAGTGGGCACAGTGAAATAGGACAGTACTCATTTGTCACTTCAGTTTACATTCCTTTGCTGGTGTTGTCCTTCAAATAGTAAATGACATGTAAAAGGGAGTAGAAAGAAAGGTAGATTATTAACTGTCTTTCAGAAAAATGTGTTTGGACTTTTGTATTCATTGAAATGTTTTACATTTTAAATGCATAATGTTCAATCCCGCTTGAGTTACCTTTCAAAAGTTACTTATCTGTAAAATTAGGTTGATAATAGCATCTGTCTCAAGGAGCACTGTGATGAATGATGACACAGTGCATTGGTAAGTATAGTCTACAATATAACAATCACTCTGTAAAAGATAGGGTTTTTCAAGATTACTATGTTATTATTAGAAAAACAGAAAATGAGGTGAGAATATTTTCTTTTATGAATAATCTTTCTTCATTTAGTATTTGTCATGTTCTTTTAAAGTTCTAGATGGAGTTTTAAATAGGTGACTTTAAACCTAAAAGATCACTGGATGAAATATCAACTGGAATGATGTGGGGATAAGAAACTTACTTTTCACTATACATACAGAAAGATATTATTTATATAAATTATGTATATATCTCTATATATACTTTTCACTAACATATAATAAATATATAGATACATTATTTAAATGTGTTTATTTAAGAAAATATACTCAACTTGTGGTCACATAAGAAAGCAACTAATAAATGACAGATATGTGTTTGCTCAAGTGGTGATAATTACAATAATAAGAGCTCTCCTTCATTAAGTTATTATTATATGATTGGCCCTGCTTTAAGTTATTCTTTATATATTTACATGATTAGTTCAATTTAGTTAATATCATTAATCTCCTGAAGTATGAGGGTAGAATTCTTAATACCTCTAAGTTACTCATGAATTCCAGAAGGTTTATTGACTTGCTTTTAGGGTTACCTGACTTATTAGTAGCAGAATTAAGAAATGGACACAGTCAATGTGACTGCATATATGTACATACTTTAAAATATATTAAGAAGACAAAATTAGATAGCCAGTCTCCACAAGAAAAATAATGCTTCCTGTCTGTTTTCCAGGTTTGAGAAGTCTAACCCACTGCCCCAACAACTGTCCACATCCAAGCAATTTGTTGTCTGAGACATTCAATATACCATGGCTATGAAACCATTTTTTTTTCAAAAGGAAAAATAAAATAAATTAAATAATAAAAATCTCTGTACTGTAAACACTTGAGAACTAATAAATCCTACCAAATATCCAAATTAAATGTCAGCATCCAGAGGCAAATAATGATTTTTTTTTCAAAATCCTGAGATTTATTAAAGATCTTTCTAGTCTGCACCTGCCAAATGAATTATTGAATTTATGAGAGTGAAGCCACGGCAGAACTACTGATCAGTGAAATTGAGTGCAACTAGGTGGAAGAACTGCACTGCTGAGCACTCCAGCTGACAGCAACATCACTCAAGGTGTGCACGATTCTTCAGGGAAAATATTACAAAGCAGCCAGCTCTTGAATGTCCAGATTAGGTGAGAAGTAGTGACTCTTCAATTTAATAAGATTGTAATTTTGAAGGAGTGTAACCTGAAATGGCCTTTCTTTGTCTGTCAAAATGTTGTTCCATCAAAATCCACTTTATAGAAAACAACCACTTAATTTGACAACTATATAGCATTCCAGTTGTACATTTATCTGTCATCATAAGTGAACTCTTAGGCAAAATAAAGCTCACATTTCTGTAAAGATGTCTAACTGTAAAGTGACAAAATACACTGTGATATTTGGCAGGACTGTAGCCTATGTTGTCCAGTAGCAATCACAAGTCCCTAGCTAGTCTCTATAGTTCATAAATTCAAATATGATCATTTTACTTTCGAATAAAAAGAGATAGAAATGCAATATTTTTGGTGAAGAAAGGATATCTGTGAACTCACTATAAACCATGAGTTTTCATCTATAAATAAAACTAAAAGGGGCTTGTTTGTGAACTACTGAGTTATGAATAGTTACTAAAATCAACACATTACAAGAACTTGCCAACCAACCTATTTCATTACTATACTCTTAAATTTAACCACATAGTAATTAACAATATAAAAAGTTTTTCTGCCAGGCATGGTGGCACACGTTTGTAATCCCAGTACTTGGGAGACTGAGACCTGAGGATCCGGGTTCACAGCCAAACTCAGCTACTTAGTGAGGCTCTCTGCAACTTAGTGAGAACCTGTTTCAAAAATAAAGAATAAAAAAAAGCGCTGTGGGTGTAGCTCAGAGGTAGAATGCCCCTGGATTACAACCTCAGTACCACAAAAAAAAAGTTTTTCTTTGATACCTGAAGTTTGTAAATGCCCAAAAATTTTAGGAAGATTTCTTACCAAGACAATTTGAATGTGTCTTGAGGCTTTCAGGGTTTTCATTATTATTGTTTTAATTTTTATATACTTATATTGATGCATTGCAATTATTATAATGATGCTCAGAACAACAGAAATATACAAGCTGTGTTGTTTTGAGTTTTAATCATAAATTACTATTATTTAGCACCACCATTCTCAATTTAGTTAATAGTGAGTGTTTTGGTTAATTCTACAATGTATAGTAATTTATATTTACATCTGTGGTATTTTGGGTCTATAAATTTCCAATTCTATTTTCATGAATTATGTTTTGTAAAAGAACATGTTAAATATATTCTTGGAGCTAAGGCAGCTTTATTTATAACTCTCCAATATATGTTGGACTACATGACTGATTTCTTACCTCTTCAGAACCTCCTGGGTAAAACTAAAGAAAGGGTGGGCTGGGTGTGATAGTGCCCACTTGTAATCCCAGCATTTTGGAGGCTGAGACTGGAGGATCCGGGTCTGCAGCCAGTCTCAGCTACCTAGTGAGGCACTCCACAACTTAGTGAGATCCCGTTTCAAAATAAAGACTAAAAAATAGGACTGGGGGTGTAGCTCAGAGTTAGAATGCCCCTGGGTTCAATCGCCAGTACCACACACACACACACACACACACACACACACACACAAGATACTAGCAATGACCATTCAAAACCACATCAAGAAACTTTTACACCACGATGAAGTCAGGTTCATCCCAGAGATGCAAGACTGGATCAACATATAAAAAACAATACATGTAATTCACCACGTAAACAGAATCAAAGACAAAAATCACATGATCATTTCAATTGATGTTGAAAAAGCATTTGACAAGATCTAACAACCATTCATGCTAAAAGCACTGCAGATAATCAGAATAGAAGGACTACACCTCAACATCATAGAGGCAATATACAATAGGCCCACAGGCAACATCATATTAAATAGGAAAAAACTGTAAGAGTTCCCACTAAAAACAGGAAGAAGACAAGGATATCTATCATCACCGCTTCTGTTCAATATAGTACTTGAGACTCTAACCAGAGCAATAAGGCAAGAGAAGGAAATCAAAGGAGTAAAAATAAGGAAAGAAGAACTAAAATTATCTATCCCTTTTTGCAGATGACATGATACTATACTTAAAAGACCCAACAAAGTCAACCCAAAAACTTATAGAACTAATCAACAAATTCTGCAAAGTGTCTGGATACAAATCAATCTTTAAAAAAATCAGTAGCTTTCCTGTAGCCAACCATAAATCCACTGAAAAAGAAATCCAGAAAACAATTCCACTCACAATAGCACCCTAAAAAATAAAATACTTACTGATAAGCCTAACCAAGGAGGTAAAGGACCTCTATAAGGAAAACTATAAAAAGTTGAAAAATAAATAAACGAAGACTTTAGAAGACAGAAAAATCTTCCATGCTCTTGGATAGGCAGAATAAATATCATCAAAATGGCCACCCTCCCAAAAGTAATCTAAAAATTCAATGCAATACCCATGAAATTATCAAGGTCACTCCCCACAGACATAGAAAAATCCGTTCTTAAATTCATTTGGAACAACAAAAAGCCCAGAATAGCCAAAGCAGTTCTTAGCAACAAGAACCATGCAGGAGGTATCACAATACCTGATTTCAAACTCTACTACAAACCACAGTAATAAAAACAGCATGGTATTGGCACAAAAACAGACACATAGACCAATGGAGCAGAATAGAAAATTCAGAAACAGACCCACATGCCTACAGTCAACTGATTTTTGACAAAGGAGCCAAAAATATACACTGGAAAAAAGATAGCCTCTTCAACAAATAGTATTGGCAAAACTGGTTAACCATATATAGGGAAATGGAAATAAACTCCACTTTTTCACCCTGCACAAGAGTTAACTCAAGGTGGATCAAAGACCTGGAAGTCAGGACAGAGACCTTGCAGCTACTTGAAGAGGGCATAGACCCAACACTTCAACACATAGGCACAGGTAAAAACTTTCTTAATTTCCCATTTCTTGATTGGGTTATTTGTCTTTTTAGCATTGAGTTTCTTAAGTATATTTGTATATTCTAGATATTAGTATTATATTATATTCTAGATATTTGTATATTCTAGATATTAGTCCTCTATCAGAAGAGTAGCTGGCAAAGACCTTCTCCCATTCTGTAGGCTCACTCTTTAGACTCTTGATGGTTTTCTTTGATGAGCAGAAACTTTTGAGTTTAATGTCATCCAATTTATTAATCCTTATTTTAATTTCCTGAGTTTGGGGAATCTTATTGAGGAGGTTTCTATCTGTGCCTACATGTTGGAGTGTTGGTCTTTTGCCCTCCTTTATGAACTTCAAGATTTCTGGTCTAATTTCCAAGTTTTTTATCCATCTTGATTTGACTCTCATGGGATGAGAGGTAAGCATTAAATTCCATTTTCCTATAAATGGATAACCAGTTTTACCAACACCATTTTATGAAAAGGCTGTTTTTTTTTCCAACATAAATGTTTGATACCTATGTCAAAAATCAATGGGTTATAAGTGTGTAGATTTGTTTCTGTATTTTCTATTCTGCTCTATTGGTCAATGCATCTTTTGGTGTGCCTATACAATGCTGTTTCTATTTTTAAAGCTCTGTAGTATAATTTGAAGTCAGGAATTATACCTTCTGTATGTTTTTATTGCTGAGAATTTCTTTGGCTACTCTGAGTCTTTTGTTTCTCTATATGAAATTTAGGACTACTTTTTTAAGGATGACATTGGCATTTTGATGGTGACTGTATTGACTTTGTAGATCATTTTTGGTAGAATGGCAATTTTGATAATATTTATTCTGCTTAACCAAAAGCATGGGAGATTCTTCCATCTTCTAAGATCTTCATAAATTTTTGTCTTTAGTGTTTTTTGTTTCATTGTAGAGATTTTTTATCTTCCTGGTTAGATTTATTCCTAGGTGTTTCTCAGACATGTTTCTGGTATTGTAATGTCATCTACCATGAGGTCCTCAACAGAGCCAGTTCATTGTTGGCACCATGCTCTTGAACTTCCAGAACTATAATCCAAATAAGTATATTTTCTTTGTAAAGTACCCAACCTCAGACATTTGGTATGGTAATGGTAAAAAGATTAATTCAAGCTCTAAAGGAGATCTCCAGTAGGGCACTTAAAAATTGTTTTCTATTATTTAGAATTTGAGTGTTAAGGAACCCCATGGATGAGAGCATGAGAGTGTAAGCCTACGTTTAGCCCAACATGTTGAACCTAGTTAGTGGTTCCATCAGGCCAAGACATAAAGGAAGAATTTCTAGGACAGAGTAAATGAAAAGCCTAAATAAAAAAGATGAGTTACATAATTTTTTTACAAAGTATAGTAGAAAAAGAAATACTGAATCCAGGACTTGGAATCAGGAAATTGAATACTATGAAAATAAAATTACCAGTCAACATGTGTCCCAATAAATGGGAGGTTCTAATTCACAGGAAAAAAAAAGTAATTTTTAGCTTCACGTTTAGGACTAGAATTGGAGGTACAGGAAGCATACAGTTTCAAGATTAAAGCTGGAGCCCTTCTATCATGACACACCAATGTATACAGAGGAACTTGCTGCTTATGATTTAAGTTCTTAGGGATTTGTTTGCACAGTTGAGAGAAAAAGGGTCATATATGTAGTTTGTGCTCTCCCATTTTTTAACTTTTCTTTTAGTTCAATAATCTTTCATTCCAATTGTTGACCATTGTATTAATCCCTTTGGTATCTAAAGCAGCTATTTTCAACTATGATTGTGAATCAGAATCACCCATGTAGTTTTCTGAAAACCAGATGGTAATGTTGATCACCTGTAGAATCTGACTTAGCAAGTTTGGGATAGACCACAGACAAATGTTCTGTTGCTGTATTTCTGTTTCAGTTCCAGAGTTAATTCAATGTTCAATCAAGTTTAAGAACTGCTGACCTAATTTACACAAAGCACAAGACCACTCGATTGCATTCAAGTATGTGGCCATTTCTGAAGGCTGTGATCATGGTTGACTAGTTTTTTAAATGTCTATCTGTATTTTATAAGTAAGCCCTGAGGAATATATATATATATATATATATATATATATATATATATATATATATAACTTTTGTAACAGGAGGGAGGAGGAGGGAGTGGGGTGGGAATTGGGGAAGGGTTAAATGAGAAATGTGTGCATGGATGTCTTTACCTATACTACCTTGTACCTAACAAAGGTGTGTGGCTACAATGCACCAAATAAGGGAAAGATGAAAAAAAAAGATTTATTTAAGTTACACCCAGAGATTTTGGATCTAAATAAGTGGATTTAAAAGATTTTTTGTCACTCTGTTTTGTTTGTATAGAGAAATTGTTAACCAATATCTGTGACAAAGTACAAATGGGCATTATTATACAATTTGACAGTTGTTGGCAATTCTGAGCCCATTAAAACTTTTTTTTTCTTTCTTACATGAGCTCTTAAAAAGGTCTTAAAGACTTAATGATGATAACTTTGTTGAAAAACAAGGTTGTCAAAATATTTCCCCTTAAACATTGCTCTTTTCCAGAACCATAAACCTTTAAAGAGTTAACCTGTGGTATTTACTAGCCACAATGTCAACTGCCAAAATTTGTTTCTCTTGCTTGGTCCTAGGATAGTCCCTTATGAGCCATTTAAAAGCAGGAAAATTATAATGCACTGAATAAAAAAATACATATTAAGAAAAAACAGTAGATTTTAAGTTACTTTTTCTCTGCTCAAGTAAGATGGCTAGAAAATCTCTGTGGTGCCTGACAGAAATTGAAATTCTTTCAGAGGTGGAGCTAGGCAAAGAATGTGCAGGCAGCCCTCAACACCATAGCAAGTGGAAATCAAATTCACATGTGTAGTCTACACTGCAGATATCTAGCTCAGATGGCAGCTCCATGTATGTTCAAAGCACACTGAGAAATGAAACTTTCTAAGAGGGGCTAAACATTAATTTTGCCACACTTACTGAGACAAACAGCACAGTATAGCTGAGGCCTAATTACACTGCACTGTATGACCTGGTGTTCCCAGGCTCCTGTGGACACTGGTGCCACTCAGATGTTTTGAGTTCCATGAGACAACTCCCATTGCCTGACAATAGGTCTCAAGTCCTGGAAACAATCCCATGATTACTGGGATGTTCTTTCCAAATTCTTTGATTTTCCACTCATCTAAAATAAGGGGTTTTGGCTGTGTGTTTGGTTTATTCAGGAAATATCACCATAGGGGAAATTATCTGTGTTTGAGGGTGAAGAAATACAGAAGAGCAGATGTAGAGAGAAAACAACATGCTGAGAAGACAAACACTCCTGTCTAAATCTAACCATCACACACAACACAACTACCATGAAGGGTGAGGCTAAAGGGAGAGGTACACATGTTGCATTTCATAAAATATTTATGCTAAGGAAGCCAAGCATAGCAAGCAAAAAATGATAATAAAAAGATTATTATAATCATAATATTGGACCTAATTCCAATATTAATTTCAAATATTAATTTAAAACTTTGCAGCATGTTCAACTCACAGAGGTGGTAACTAGCATGACCTATTTTCAAAAGCAGACTTTGCTCTCTCAACTGTATTTGTGGTAACTCAAAGATCCTCTTCTCTATCACTCCACTTTTAAGAGTTTGTGTGTTTACAGTGGACCTCATCAAATAATCAGAAAAATATCTTTTAAATTCAGTCAGTTAATAACTTTAATTATATTACAGGTTCCTTTTGCTGTATAAGATGGTGGTGTATTATCATATTCACATTTACAAGGACTGGGGTGTCAAATCTTTTTGTAGGTTATATTTCAACTTCCAACTCTAACACAAGAGATCTAAGCTTCCAGTCACGGCAATATTCTCAAACTGGCTGCTAGACTTGCTCATTTAAACAATACTGGGCAAGAAAGAACAAAGAAGAACTCTGGTAGTTTCTTATGTGCCAAATTTGTTTGTTCCTGACCTTAGTATTTAATAGCACACTATCACTGCCCTCGAAGTTGGTGTTTGAATCTGGAACCTGGAGACTAAAGAAAACCAGATGGAAAAATGTCTTGTGCAAATGCCAATTTTATTGGGGAAAAACTGTGAGCTTTATAGCCAGCAGAATTCAGTGGTTCCTCAAGGTGACAAACTGCATGAGTGCCCTAAGCACATAGCACAATAGATTATTCTTAGAGAAACTAAGTCAAGGTCTTTACAGAAAAGTCTATCTGGTTACAAAGAACATACATATCTCCAGGGCTGTGCTAAGTCAGAATGTCCTGGTTTGGCAGGAAGTATGAGAAGACAGCCAAAATTACATTTATATACAGAAAAGACTGAGTGAAATAGTTTTACCTTTCTTGAAGTTTTCTTTTTTTATTTTTTTAAATTTTTTTATTGTAGTAATTCGTGCAATATAGCATACATCTTTGTTAAGTACGGGTTGTTAACAACATATTTGCACACAGTTCTCATTTAACCCTTTCCCCAATTCCCACCCCAATCCCCTCCCCTTCCCTCCCCCTCAGGTTCACTTCGGTGAGTGACCTTGATATGATTGTGTAATTACATCACGTGC
>PVLC010008996.1:0-55904 GCA_004027655.1 Graphiurus murinus | reverse complement strand
TCTCTCATTTTCAAGTGACTACCAACCCAACCCAAACTGGCTTAAGTAAAAAGGGGAGTTACTGATTCAAGTTAAGAGTAGAATTACTTTCAGACTTAATTTGATTTATGGTTTCAAAAAAATGCCAACACAAAATCCTTCTCTCTGGGGTTCTTAATTCACCATCTTTTTTTGAGGGGGTACATTGTAATTATTATATTGGGGTACAGAGTAATAGAAACATGCATGCACATAACTCTTGGAGCACTTCTTTCCGAGTCCTGTCCCCCTCTCTCCCTCTTTCTGTACGTGTCTTTAAGGTTGGAATTGGTGGTTGTGTATACATATGTAGCATCTTTTAAGGTGGCTTCAATCTCAGGCAGGTTCTCCCCTTAGAGTGCAAGATGCTTGCCAATAGCTCCCTCATTCTATTGGTTTGAAGCCCAGCAAGGAGGAACATCTTCCTCGGCACCATAATTACCAGCCCCCAACATATTGTATCTCAATGCATCTGAAAACAAAATTCCCTGCTTGAATGAAAATATCTTTCTTGTAGCAAAAATTAGGGTGTGACAGAACCATGTGCCTAGCTTCAAGGCTGTTTTGGTCCCCTACAAATAATACAGAGACTGAGAATGGAGGAGACATGGAGTCTCAAATAGCAGACACAGTTACCAAAAGAAAGGAACATGGATGACAGGAAGGTCAGTAGCATCTATCACAGTGGCAGGGCCTGAGACTGTGGTTCCTTCCTCCACCCACTGCTTTTCATTCTTCATGTGCTTGTGGTATTAACAGCTGATAGGAGGCTTAATGATATGGTGATTCCCATGTAAGTAAAACCAATGTTTGAAGATAATATAGGAAAAAATAAAACACTCATACAGTGTTATAATCATATAGTAAAAGTCAAGCACACTGCCATCTTCATGACCCTGGACTTGGTGATATATTTTTAGATGTGACCCCAAAAGTGGGAGCAACAACAAAAATAAACTGATATGTCAGTTAATAGCTATATCACAATTAAAATCTAGACCACAATTAAAATTTTTTGGCATCAAAGGACACTATCAATCAAGTGAAAAAATAATAATCCACACAATGGGAAAAAATATTCCCAAATAATAAGTCTGATAAGGGTTTAAATCCAAGCATAAAAGGAACTCCCACAACTCGACAACAAAAAGGCAAAAACAGACCATTAAAAATGGACAAAGGAATTAAATGGATGTATCTCCAAGGAAGAGATACATATAACCAATAAGCCTATGAAAGATGTTCAGCATCATTAGTCATTAGAAAAATGCATATCAAAACCATGAGATACCACTTAACTTCTACTGCAGTATCTATCTACGTATTTTTTTAATCTAGAAAATAAGTGTTGGTGGCACATTTCTGATGGGAAAGTAAAATGATACAACTACTATAAAAATTTTTGGCTGTTCCTCAAAAAGTTAAATGTAGAAGTAGGATAGGACTCAGCATTTGCACATCTAGGTATACACACAAAAGAATTAAAGAACAGGAATTCAGTAAGATAACTTAATGCCAATGTTTACTGCAGCATTACTCACAATAGACAAAAAGTGAAAACAACCCATGTGTCTATCAACAGAATGAAAAAACAAAATGTGGTATAGCAATACAATAAAGTATTATTCAGATATAAGAATGAAGTTCTACATGCCACAATATGCCTACAATATGCATGGAACTTGCAAACATGATGTTATGTGAAATAAGCCAGGCAAATGAAAATATTGTGTGATTCCATTTATATAAAATATCTACAACAGGTAGACTAGTAGAGACAGAAAGTATATTAGAAGTTACCAGGGGCTGGAGGGAGGAAGAAATAGAGTATTACTGTTTAATTAGTACAGTCATGAAAAAGTTTTAGAAACAGAAAGTGGTGATGGCTGTACAACACTTAAATATAATTAATGCCACTGAATTGTACACTTACAAATTACTAAAATGACAAATTTTATATAACACATGTTTTAATATACACACCAAAAGAAATCAAGCACACTGTCAACTTGGATACTTGTAGCTTGTAATTCCTTCTCACATCTCCTTGGCTCCCCCAGTACAAAGGATGTTGAGAAACATTGTTTTATTTCAGTAAATTGAAAACCAAAACCATAGGTCAAATAAGTGAAGAAGCAGAGAGTGAGTATCAGTGGGGAAAATAGTAGCAACTAACATTTCCTTTCATTTCCTCTCTGCATCCAAAACTATCAATGTGGTAACAGTTGTTAGTTTTCAGCAATATCCATTGTTCTGACTTTTAATTGGGCAGATGGCCACTCTGCTAGGAACTACATTTTCTTGCCTGCCTTGCAATTTGTGGTCATATTACTAAATTCTTACTGATAGAATATGAACGGAACATCCCATTGATATATGTTACTCCTAGCATATAGAAAAAAAAATATCCATTTAGGGTGTAAGGAAGAAGCTTCTCTCTCTAGAAAACAAAACAAAACAAAACAAAAGACTTGTGTCTCGTTAAAGCCACCATATTTGATCTCTGTTGCAGCCACTTGGATTATATACTTACACTCATCTCTCTGCGTCATTCTGCTCTTTCTAACCTCACTTTTGCCTTCGTTTCTTTTTCTCCTGATCCATAGCAATACAGATTGGGTAGTAGAGCCTCAGGATGTTGGTGCTAATCATCATCCCACAGCTTTTTATTTTCTCCATATGCCAATCAGGATACCTGGGCTTCTTTCTAGGCCACAGCTAGCATTTAATAGTGTTTTTCTGTTCCAGGTGGACGTCCAGTCTTTATCTTGTAGAATCAAATAGACCAGGACTTAGCCAAAGAGGGGGAAGTATGGAAACAGTCAGTGTCCCACTTCATGCCAGCCACATACTTCAACTGGGAAATTGAAGCTGTATTCCACAGCTGCCACCGCTCCCCAGGCTGCACACAAGACACACATGGCCAATCAATCGTGACATTCCTTTCTTTGAGCCTTCTCAACCCACTGCTGCAAGGGGCAACTATTAAACAACATGAATTAGCATACCATGCAAAATATTTTTGTCATTCTTTGCTTAAATAAAATGTATATACAATGAGCAATGTCCCCTAAGAATTATGATCCATGCTTAGGGGCAGAAATTAAAAAGGTGCATTGAAAACTAAAAATTAAATTTTAAAATTCTGGCTCAGTCCTACGACTCCAGTGTCAATCTCTGGTCACTGTTAAATCCTCGTCTCTCAGATTAGGTGTGCTATGACTTTGTCTAGAAAGAAATGTATCCCCAGTTCATCTACCCTTTGCTTTTAAGAGCCCAGACACCAATGCTGTTTTCATTGCAATAGGCTATAATGAAACAGAAAGACAGCAAGAGCATGGCTTTCTCTAAAAAGACTGATGGAACAGAATGAAAAAAGATAGGGGTCAAATGAACTCAAGAGAACAAATATTGAAAAAGGAGAAGGGAGGTAGCTTTGTCTGCATGTACAGAGTAGCTGGGTTCTGCCTAGCCAGGTACTGGGGATTGAACCCGGGGCATTCTACCTCTGAGCTATACACTCATCCCTATTTTTTATTCTTTATTTTGAAACAGGGTTTCACTAAGTTGTAAAGGGCCTCACTACATAGCTAAGGCTGGCTGAGAACCTGAAGTCCTCATGTCTCAGCCTCCCAAGAGCTGGGATTATAAGTGTGTACCACCATGCCCAGCTCCTGAAATCGAGTTTGAATAGAGGAACAATCTCATGCCAGAGAAGGCTGATTTAAAAACCACAACTGGTTTGAGCCAATCTTAGCAGTTTCACAGCCTTTTGAAGCCACTATTCTGAATGGCTGGGAGTAGAAAGTCTAGTTGTCTAGTAGTAGAAAGTCTCAGAAAGCTTCTGAGAACTGTTTCAATTTTAAATAAGGGAGAACCCCACAGAAAGCTGCCTGCCCCGTCTCTCTCTTCTCTCTTCTCTCTTCTCTCTTTTCTCTTCTCTCTCTCTCTCTCTCTCTCTCTCTCTCTCTCTCTCTCTCTCTCTCTCTCTCTCTCTCTCCCCCCTTATAGAATGGAGACAACAGGTAGAAGAGCAAATAGGAGGTCCCACCTTGAGAAAAGAAAAGGCATAAAAGCAACCAGTTGCAGCTGGCAAGCCCACTTGGTTAGAGAATCCTGTCCTGTAGACCAGACCTGCTAACCTCTGCCCCTCGAGAAGCTGGCACAAGATGAAGATATGGAGGAGAGCTAAGCAAGGGCCTTTGTTCTGCCTCCGTACAAATGGAAAGTATTATCATGGTGCTACCCCCTCATTTCGGGAGGGGTTCTCATTAACAACTGGAAGCTGTATCCTGCCCGGGCCATAAAGCAATAAGCGGTACAGAAATGAGCCATAAATTACTTCTAATTGCACTATCCCATCACATCAGAAATGGGGACTGCTCCAAATTAATGGGCAGCAAATTTAAAGCAGATATAGGAGTATAATTTTTCTATGCAACACTGAATTAGCCTCCAGAAACTGCTACCATGGGGCATCATCTCAGACCCCTAGATGCAGCTCCTAAATAGAAACTGCAGTTGTGGAGCGTAGGAAAAGAAGTGAGGACAACCCCTCCCAGAGTTTGCAACCCATTCTAATTGCTCACAGGCTGTGATCAGAAAAGGCATCCCATAGCAACGTACTATACAATTGGCTTCTTACTTAATAAAGTGGATGATAGCTGTTTCTTTATGGCCAGAGTTGTGCTACAGCAGGCCCTTTCATTGCCTCTCCATGGTCTTGTCAATGATCTGACTGAGACAGTGGTGACTCTTTATGTATATAGTTTAGAACAATATTGAGGCCAACCATAAACTCTACTGCCAACAAAGGATGGGTAATCTTGGTGGAGGATTCCACAGCCTTCTGTTAAATAACTGCTTGGGGTGTCATTGTGCTCGACATTAGGGTTTAACCTGGACCAGAGTTGAGGAAGTGTAGCATTCGTTTACACGACCTACAGCTCAGCCAGTCATGCCCACCAATGATAAAAGCAGCACAGAGCTTATTTTTTCCTCTACTGGCTCAATAGTTAAAAAAGGCCTCTGACTGGATTGTAATACAAGATGCTCAGTGTCTAATCTTCCGTGCTTTCTTAGATTCTGGACATTGTAGCTTGGAAGATATAATTATGTTCAGAATGTACAAGACCCAAACCCAGTTGGAAAAGCCTCTCATTAAATTTTTTCAACAATGGGGGAAAAAAAACCTAGTTATCACAGAAGCAAAAACACAGTAATTAAAAGTACTGTTTTGTGGTAAGCTTGCTATAATTTTTGTTGCTCATTTTGGCAACTGAGAGTTTGAGGGTTTAGAATTTATTTTCCAAGCCAAATATGTGAGAAAAGCAATTTATTTTCTTTTCTGTTGATCACTGGGAATTACTTTTCACCTATTGCTTCAGACTTCACTAGAGGACTATATAGTTTCCCTTTATCCTTGTCATTAATTTCTAAAGGACAGTTTTTTCCTATCTATTCTAAAGTCTTGCTGACACATATCTTTTCTGCCTGGGGCCAGTCACAGGGCTCAATTCAAATCCTCTTCTAGCTACTTGTATTCTCCAAACGCCTTTTTTTTTTTTTTTTTTTTTTTTTTTTTTTTTTTTTTTTTTTTTTTTTTTTTTTTTTTTTTTTTTTTTTTTTTTTTTTTTTTTTTTTTTTTTTTTTTTTTTTTTTTTTCCTTTTTCAGTCTGGAGCAAGAGAAAGTTAAATCTACGGAATTACTTGAAACTATTTGGATAATTTGTAACAAAAATCATTTGCTAAATCTATGTCTAAACCATTGGATTTCATTCAATCATCACTCTTATTATAATAATGTCATACACAGAACCAAAAGATGTGATGTAATAATGAGTGAAAGTAAAAATTTTAAAGAAAATGGCAGGGAAGAAACACAGAATTTTTGCAAAACAGAAATATAAAGCCCAAGGAAAGATGGTAGTAAGTGAACTCCTGTTTTCTGTGATTCCAGAAGAAAGGTACGTGCTATCTATGTACTTATTACCCACTGAGTATGATACTGGATATGCTATGTGCAGTAATCATGCACTTAAAAGATATTTTCGTCTGCATCTTAAAGTTGAGGCATAGAGGGATTAAAGCAACTTGCTCATGTTCATTCAGCATGGAAGTGGAGTGCATACCAGCTTTTTTGGTGCCAAGAATTAAAATAACCATCATGTTCTGACTAGTATTGGCAAGGTATGTCTTCCTACATCTCTTTACTTTTAGCTTATCTGAATCTTTATGACTAGAGTGTGTTTCTGAAAGAATATAGTTTGATCATATTTTTTTATTCATTCTGAGAATCTCAGTCTTTTAATTGATACATTTGAGTCATCCACACTTCAAGTGATTATTGATAGAAATGGGTTAATGGGGGGTGGGGTTGGGGAGTGGAAGGATCAGTGAAGAAAGTACCTCCATTGGCATTATCTCAACATCCTGTATGGGGAAGGATGGAGTAGGGAGGGAGGGGAAAGCCCCCCAATAGCCTCCACTTACAGAATCTAGAGAGGAGAGAAAAAAGTCTTCCTCTTCTGCACGTTTTTTATGCAGATCCTATTTATTGACACTTTTCTTTGCCTGAAAACTTTTTCAAACATTTCTTGAAGGAAAGAGCTGCTAGTAATGAATTATCTCAATTATCGTTGTCCTAAAAAGTCTTTATTTTTCTTTCATTTTTGAAGGATAATATTATGGATATATAATTCTAGTCTGGTAAATTTGTTTGTTTTTCCTGACACATTAAAGATTCACTGCACTGTCTTTGGGAAAAATCACAACACATGCCTTTTATAATAAAAAGTCAGATAAACCCTGCATTAAAAGTCATATGCTCATGATTCTTATACTAAATGTTTCCTAGATTTAATCTAACTATGGAATCCTTCTATTCCCTTCTTATTTCCTAGTAAGATCTGTGATAGAATAATGGTGTCCTGAAGATGCTCACATCTCCAGCGTTTACTAACGTGTTACCTCATTAGCATGAGACACTATGCAGTTGTGATTAAGTTGAAGGTTTTGAGATGCAGAAAGTATTCTAGATTGTAGGCACAGTACCATCACAAGAGTCCCTGAGGGAGGCAGGAGGGTCAGAAGCAGAGAGAAGACAATGCTGTGGTGGAAACAAAGAAAGACTTGAAGATGCTATATTCCTGACTTTGAAGGAGGAAGAGACCACAAGCCAAAGAATGTAGGGAAGTCTCTGGAAACTGAAAAACACCAAAAACAAATTTTCCCAGAGAGGCTCTGAAGAAACATTCCATCCTGACACTTTGACTTTACTCAGCACAGAAAAATTAATTCGGTATTTCTGACTTCCAGAGATGTCATATAATAAATTCCTGTTACCTTAAACTACTAAATGTGTGCTAACTTGTTATAGCATTCACAAAAATGAAATGATACAGCATCCTATTGTATTAATCTTTGATGAAAGATTCTCTGGAAATGCTGCACCATGGTCAAGTTGTGATGTTAGAATTATGATGGCTACGAAGAAAAATGTACTCAGCAAGGCATGGTTGTGCACACTTGTAATCCCAGTACTTGGGAGGTCGAGACAGGAGGATCGCAGGTTCGCAGCCAGCCTCAGCTACTTAGTGAGACCCTCCACAACTTAGTGAGATCCTGTTTCAAAATAAAGACTAGAAAATTGTGCTGAGAGTGTAGCTCAGAGTTAGAATGCCCCTGGGTCCAATGCCCAGTATTGCAGAGAGAGAGACAGAGACAGAGACAGAGACAGAGACAGAGAGAGAAACGTACTCTCCATGCTCCTAAGAATCTCATAAGTTAGCAGAGTAACCAGAAGTGTAAAGATATGATACAAGACAGAATGCAAAAACAAAGGTGTCATCACAAGGGGTTACAAAACAGAGATTAACTTATAGTAGATGTATTTGAATAATTTGACAAATATTTACTCAAAACTTTCATGTGTGATCAGCTCAGTACCAGGCAGAGTAGCTACAGAGATGAACAAGAAACAGTCCACGCTCCTCCTCTGATGAATACTCTTTTGCACAAGAGCCAAGTCAATTAAAACAAAATGGGTTGCAGCCTACATTCAAAGTGAAAGTAGCTTCAATAGCCCCCTAGCAAATTTGTATGTGCTGCGTATAGTTGACAGTGTTCAAATGATTGAATGAGACAAAGCAATCAGAAAGCATGCCTTCTCCTCGTCTAAAGCATACAGGTCTGGGCGAATTAGCAGCATAGAAATAGAGATGACCTTCGAATCGCCCATCCCATTCATACATGCTTCACTGGTGCTACTTCATCTCATCCTCAAAATATCTAAGAACAAGAATATGAATGCCCACCTTACAAAGAGGGCAACTGGCAGTCCATGAGTTAGCAGCCCGCACTTACCGCCTTCTCTGCCTACAAAAATCTGTATTCTACAGGCAGTCCAGACCTGGTCATGCTTGTGAGCAGCGATGTGGCGTGAAACCTGTGAATCCCATTGTCCTTTTCATGACTTATCTGGAATCACTAAAGATGCAGAACAAAGATTAGCAGTAATAATTCCCTTCGCACTTAGAATTTCCTGTGTGTGTGTGTGTGTGTGTGTGTGTGTGTGTGTGTGTGTGTGTGTGGGCTCGCATGCATGTGTGTTACTAGGGACTGAAGCCAGGGGCATTCCACCACTGAATTACTCCCCCCAATCCTTTTTTTTTTAAATTTTGAAACAAAGTCTCACTAAGTTACCATGCACTGGCCTTGAACCTGCACCCCTCCTCTCAGCCTCTCAAGTGCTAGTATTACAGGCATGTGCCACCACAAGTCATTCACAATCCATAGACATACTTGGGATTCTCAATTCTAATCTTTTCCTGAGCTAGCAATATGCAGAATGATAGCCTCTTGGCAGCAGCAGTGAGCCCCACTCCCAGCCAGCTGCAAAATTTCGAGGGGAAATAACCGATGCTCTACAATGTGCCACCTTGCAGAGCTGCAATGTTCAGGAGGTTAGGATTATTACATGCATCTTTGACTGATGGTATTTTCTTCTTACAATGGGTTTATGAGGACATAACCCCATAACAAGTCAAGGAGCATCAATGTAGGGAGCACATATTTGCTTAGCAACAAATAAGTCACAAAAAAATTGAAGCTACTCAGTTTATGTTAAAACTGCTGGTAATTCCAAAACAAGAAATGAGAAGGTAAAAGGAAAACAATTTATCTGCATACTCCAACTCACATAAGACAAATACCTGTTGTCATTGACAATGTTGCCTTGGTCCATGATAGTTACTGACTCTGTATTTCTTCTTAGCTTGGAAATTCCAAAGCAAATACTAGGATCTTAAAAAGAAAGTATATTTGTGTGTATGTGGTGGGGAAGGGAGCAAGTCCACAGATATTATTTAAAGAATACTCCTCATTTTGTGCCTGGATTTTAAGTTCTTATGAAACTTTGTTTCCACCAAGATAAAAGTCATTATTTAAGTGATTATTGAAGTCATAAACCTTGAGAAATGGTTATCAGAGGCAGCTAATGACCTAGCCTCTCAGCTAATGGAGGTTAACACTCTCATAAACCATTTGTTAACTGTGGCAATTGACTCCAAGAGAATTATGGCTATTATAACTCTGTTTTATGAGTGATCATGGAGGAGCAACACACTCCAATGGGGACAGAGTGCACAAGCCCAGAGAAAGGTGACAATGGAGAAAATGATTGGCACCTGTCATGAACGGCTTCTCCTCCACAATGAATGAGAAGGGAAGGGGAGGTGCCATGATCCAAGTATAGACTGATTCATATGATGTGAAATGTTAGTCTTGGTATAAAAGTAAAAAATTCCCCAAACTGAGCCTGCCTAAACCACTCACAAATACCTTCAGGAAAATAAAAATGTCTAGGACTGGGATGGAAGTTTGGAGGCACTCGAACATTGAGCACATGGAGAACGCTTGCCTTTGCAAGGAAGTATCTTTCCAAATGCAATTAAAACACTTCTCGAAAAAAGAAAATGTGTATTCTGAGGTTGAAAATTGGAATCGTATATGTCTTACAATTAGTGAGACATTTAAAAAGTCAGGACATTCTTAAAGCAAGAAAGTAGGCATTAACTTTCTAAATTGGAAAGTCAAGAATATGCAGTTTCAGCGAGGATTATATTTAATGTCTGTGAGGAAAGAATCATCACAATAAATGGTTTCAATAAGACAGTAAGACAAAAGTCTCTGCCGGTGGTGACAGCCTTAGCAAACCACCAGAGACACCCAGGGTCCTCCTCAGAGGCCATTCCAACAACTCTGGGATGTGAGGTTTTCTCCTTGATGGTCACAAAGAGTGCTGCACCCACCATATTGGTGTTTTAGGCAGCAGGATGAGGAAGAGAGGGAGAAGGTGCTGAATTCACCTTGCCTGAAGAGAGGTGTGGCCTTCATCCTCTGCTAAGGAGAAGTAATGTCTCGGTTGGTTGCTGGAATCTTCTGTGCAGTGCCTTTGGTTGCCTGGAGGCTCTGGCCACTGCACCGTCTAACAGTGGAATTCATGATGGAGGCCACAGGGTATCAGTTCCGACTGCCATAGGGAGCTAGAGACTATAGATAATAGCCCCAAACTCCAGGAGGGGCTGGAAACTACAAGTCAGACACAGGCAATATGGGATAGAACCCCAGTAAAACCTCTGGACACTGAGGCTCAGGTGAGCGACCCTGGTCGCCAGTGCTCTGTGTGAATTGTGACACAGCATGGCCTGGAGGAGTTGGTGCCGTCCATAGCATTACAGGAAGAAAACAACCAGAATCAGCACTCTGACCTGTCCTGGACTCTGCCTTAGGCATCTCTTGCCTTGGCTAATTTGTGTGTGTGTGTGTGTGTGTGTGTGTGTGACAGAGAGAGAGAGAGAGAGAGAGAGAGAGAAAGACACTAGGGATTGAACCCCCAGGGATACTTTACCACTGATCTACACCCCTAGCCCTTTTTGTTTATTAACATTCATTTTTTTGAGACAGGGTCTCCTACGTTGTCCAGGCTGGTCTTCCAACCTGCAATCTTCCTGCCTCAGTCTCCCAAGTAGTGGGATTATAGGCATGCAATTTTCTACCTGGCTTGCTAATTTTAATTGGTATCCTCAGAGAGGTGAGGGAACCCCCTAAACTTGAAATTGGTGTTAGATATATGAGGAGTCCAGTGTGGATAACACTCCCTCTAAACTGCACAGTTAGCTAACTCCCACACTGTCTTTTTTGAGGGATGTTCCAGATGTGTCACATAACCCTTCCACTCACTTCTCATTGGCCAGAACCTAGTCAGGAGGATACACCTGTCAGCAAAGGAGACTAGGAAATGCAGTCTCTGGGCTGGTTATGTCTCTACTAATAAATCAAGGGGCCTGTTACTAATAAAGGAAAGAATAACAGGTCTACATACACTACAACACATCTACTTTGTTTAAACACAAGCTGAAGAATATCTTAGTAAAAAAGAAAAAAAATTCTTCATTCTTACCCACTTGATGATGAGCGAAATTGAAAATTTTTCTGCTTAATATAAAAATGAACTTAATTGGAAAATTCTTCTAATTCATAGAAAGCTTTACTGCCGAGCTTCACTTGTTGCCATATAATTTATCGTGGGGCTTCCAAGTAGGGTAACTTTGCCTTTTACATTCTGCCAAACATATTATTCTTGATGTTTGCAAAAAATGGAAATAATGTGACAGCAGCCGTATGTCAAGGGTGACATGTTTAGTGTCGTGCAGCCAAGAGTGTGAAGGAGATACTGTTTCCATATCATAGGGATACCGATGGTCAGCCCTCCAGAGCTTGATAGGGTCAGGGTCTAGTGTTCTTCTCAAATTATAGCCTCTCCCCGAAGCCTCCAATCACTGCTTCACTGCAGGTCAAGGCAGAGGTTCTTCTAAAGACAACGGCCACCGCACTGCTCTAGGCTGGTGGCACTGGGAGCTCCCTTGGCTTCCCACGAAAAGTAAATCTGAGCCCCAGATAAATTGCATCAATAAACTCTTGCAAAGCTACATTGGCCCTTCTTGTCTCTTTTCAGTCACCTATTTTATTTCTGCCTTGGAAATTTAAAGCATTTAGTTGTTCTTTTTCAAACTAAGTTTCTTTACAGACCAGTAGTGGTGTTTCCAAAGGCCACTGTGACTTCTCTGGCCACCCATCCTTCCTTCCCTGGGGTCACCTCTATTAACACACATTGAGTCAGCTTTAAATCTGAGCCTAGGTCTCTTAGTCTGTGTCACTTTAAATTTCTACACAACAACTAGTGTGTAATGGATATAGAGTTCATCCCACAAACTCATATGCAAGAATGTTGCTCTCTTTATAGACTTACCTGCCTCCTATTTCCAGGGATGCCTCTGAGTTTGGGGAGAGGTTACGTGGTTCCTTGGGGTGGGAGAGGTGGCAAAGAGTAGCCTTCCAGTCCTCTGAGTGCTCATCTCTGCACACAGCACCCAAGAGACAGACTCACACCGTGAGCCTTTCAGTCACCGGTGAGCACAGATCAGTGCTGGGCAGCCTCTGCCAACCCCAGTCTTCTCAGGTCTGCTGCTCTCTGCCAGCCATACCCACGTCCTAGATGTTTGAGGGGACAGTTTCTCTGCTTTGGCCCCTTGAGGAGACTCCAGGAACTAGGAACTCGATCTGCCACACCTGTCTCCAGAGGCACTCTGTGGAGTTCTCTAGCAAGCCGAGCGATTGGAGCCCCAGAGCCTTGGGTTTCCAGGGTTCCATCTGGCAGAGCATGCAGGCCTTCCCCGCTTGGCTCTACCCAACCTGTTTGGGGCTCTATGTCTTATCCCTGTCCTCTGCCTCCCCCAGGAGGAGTCCAGAAATGACAGGTTCCAAGTCCTTTCTCAGGAACCCATCAGTGTCCATACTCTTTTCCATTTCCTTATTCTTGGAAGCTTTTCTGGTTCCAGGATCCAAAAGTGTCAGATAGAATGAGCTCATGTTTTCCTGTAGCCTCAGTAGCTTTATACTCCAGACTTTCAAAAATGCAAAAGGCTTGACTGTTTCTCGGCCATAACAACCCTTTTCTGGGCTATGAGTATTTCAGAGGCATAGTATAGTGGTCTTATACTGTGGCCCTAAACCACCAATATCACCATTACCTGGGAACTTGCTAGAATATACATTTTCCGGCCCCACTCCAGATTTACTGACTCAAAGACTCTGGGTGGGGCTGACAACCAGAAATCTGTGATTCAAGGAACCCTCCAAGTTACTCTGATGCAAGCTCAGGTTTGACAAACAGAAGTGCAACCTTTTCCTCTAAAGTCTTGTGAGCTGTGTGACTTGGGAGAAAGTAGCTTAACATCTCTGTGTTTCATGTACCATGTCTATGTAATGGAGATGATATTTGTATTTGCCTCAGGTGGAGGCTTTTATAATAATTACCTATGCTAAAATATGTAAATTGCTTAGAATAAGTTCTGGCCCATAGTACTATAAAATAAGTACTACTTTTATTATTGTCTTTTCTGACTGAAACTCAGGTTGTGGGTAAGGTTGGGTGAACAGAAAATGCCAGGGACAGAAGCATCAGTTTCTATTTTAAATATACCAAACTTCCAAATTTGTAGGACATTAAAGTGTCTTCTTTCAGTTTGTTTAAAGTCATGCCATAATTCTCATTTTGAGTAAGTTGACTTTTTTCCTTTCAATAAAAATTGCATAGAACCATATACAAAAAAAGATTTTCTAAAATGAAGCATTCAGTACTTTCCCCAAAACAAAGGAATGATTGTGTGGGAGCCCATTTTGATACCTGTCAAGTATCTATTCATCCACCTACAAGTAGCTGACCACAGCGCTCACTGACCAGTTTTAAGCACTGTGATGCTGTGTGGAAAAAAAGAAAATCCTAAAACCAGATGAGGAATTGAGGAATTACAAAGAGTTTTAAAATCCAGATTCTTATTCTTCAGTGGGGTTTGACCGGTATTACCATATGCTGCCTGAGCTCACAATTGAGTAAATTACCTGTTGAAAGAAAATTGCTCACTCATTCACATGTGGTAAATTTAATTCTTCAAGAAAGCCAATGTCCCATTTAGTAATTTAAGTAATCTACCAAACATTAGCTGTTTACTCTAGTTATGAGGAAACACTTACCTTGCCTGGTCCTTTGAAGATGAGGTCAGCCACAGATTTGGAAACTTAATTCCTTCCGCTGCTCTGTGAAGCTTTATTCCTCAGGACTAATGACTCGTCTCTCATTTAAAATGGGGTGCTCTCCTGGTCAACACACTCTCTGAAGTTTCTTCACCATGGAAGGGTAGCTTCATTATGAAAATCGACAATTGATAACAGCTGGAAATCTTTGCCGTCAATACTTTCTTGTAAGGGATAGTCAAGAAAGCATGCAACAGTGAAATACATATAATCTTCTAAATCCTCCAACCATCTGCTTCATTTGGCTTTTCCAAACCAAATTCACTGTAAAGAATAGTCTAGCATCAAGAATCCTACTAAAGTCAGAAAAATACATTGGGAAGGGTAATGTTTTCCATATAATATGAAGTATCTGGGTATTTGAAAATATCACCTTTTTGGTTAATTTTTGTAGTTTTAAGTCTTTGTTATTTTTATTGGTGTATTGTAATTATACATGATAGCGAGATCCGTAGTGATATATTCATATATGCACAAAATACGATTTAGTCTGTTTTCTTCCCCAAACCTTCCCTCTACTCCTCCCTCCCCTAATTCCTTCAACTATTCTATGAGCTTCTCTCCTAATTTTCATGAGGTCTCTTTTCTTTTCTTTTTTCTCTCTAGCTTCCACATATGAGAGAAAACATGCGGCCTTGGTTTTCTGAGTCTAGCTTTTGTCACTTAGCATGAGGTTCTTCAGGTGTACCCATTTTCCTGCTAATGACATAGTTTCATTTTTCTTTAAGGTTGAGTAAAAGTTTATTGTGTGTATATACCATATTTCCTGTATCCATTAATCTGTTGATGGACACATAGGTTGGTTCCATAACTTGGCCATTGAGAATGGTGCTACTATAAATATCGGTATGCATGTCTGGCTGCAGTATGCTGATTTTAACTCTTTTGGATAAAAACCGAGGAGTGGTGCAGCTGTATGATCTAGTGTTTCCATTTTGCAAATCTTGTAAGCTTCTTGTTGGCGATGCCTGGCATCATAAAAATATTGTAACATCGAAGTTAAACCTGGTTACATAAAATGAAAACAGTTTTAAGTCAGAGAGCTCTATGGATGAGTCACCCCATTTAATTTTCTCATTTTATGTACAGGAAACTCAAATTGGGACCCTTAGGTTTGTAAATGGCTTAAGTCGTTTCATAAGTAGCAATTTCTAGGGACTCTCCTGGCCATTAAGAGATTTGAAGCTAAGTAAGATCCCCTCATCTCTTTTTTTTTTTTTTTTTTTTTTTTTTTTTTGCAGAACTGGGGATTGAACTCAGGGGCATTCTACCTTCGAGCTACACCCCCAGCCCTATTTTTTATTCTTTATTTTGAAACCGAGTCTCACTAAGTTGCGGAGTGCTTCACTAGGTAGCTGAGGCTGGCCGCAAACCCGGATCCTCCTGTCTCAGCCTCCTGAATGCTGGGATTATAAGCGTGCGCCACCACACCCGGCCTCATCTCTTAAACAATATTATATTTACCACTTATCAGAGGGAAAGAGATGCACACCAAATTAAAATACAGGTGGTAGTTTAGTTGGAGGGCAGGCATCCTGGCATGGACTGACAGAGCATTACACTTAAAGGCAGGTAGAAGCCACATGACAAAAGACCTTAAATGCTTTACCAAGGATACTGGACCTTCCCTATTAATAAAAGAGACCTCAGAAAAAGGAGTAGAGACTCCAATGAAGCAATGAAGGGGGGCTGGGAGAGGGAAGAGGGAAGATAGAGATGTAATGAAGGCAACAGTTTAAATAATGCTATGTATATATACAAAATAGTCAATACCAATCTCAGTGACTTGTATGGGGAAGGGGAGGGAGTAGGGTGGAATCCGTAAGGAAACTTATCAACTGTTGTGCGCATGTATATTCCTAACACTCTATACCTCATTATGATGCATCATTACAATGCACCGATAAAAGTGAAAAAAAATTAAAAAACAAACACTGGTTGACTTTATTATGTGGCATCATGCTAAGAATCTCACCTACATTATTTCATATGATCCTCGTAATTACTCAGTGAACTGGATTCTAGCCTTATCCCTTTTTATACATGAAAGAAAGGAAACAAGAGTCTAGTGGTTGCCCAAGATGAAATGGACAAATGGCAAAATCGAGACTCAAACAAACTTGTCTCCCTCCAAGGCCCGTTCCCTCGCTGTTTGCTCTTGAGCAGGGAATCCCCATGGCCCAGTGATTCTTTTGGATGGTTAGTTTTTGCAATGCACAGAGCATGCACCATCTTTTTCCTGGCCCATAGAACAAGCAGGAATGCTGAATGACAGTTTTTGTATTTTAAAAAAATTCATTTAAAGATTTATGAGGGAGTTGTTTCATACTTCTTGGACTTAAAATGCTGGCTTCACACATCTTTTGGCTTCAACTTTTTTTTTTTTTTAATTTAAATCATGAGCTGTGATCTGGACATTTCCTGATTCTCAGGCTTTCTTCCCTCCCCTCCACTTTCTCTCCCTCCACGGACTGGATTTATTTTTCAGTGATTATTATGGTTTTCCTGAGGCCTTCTGCAGAACAGAGGCACCCTCTCTCACACAAGTTAATCACCAAAGTACACACACACACACACATACACACACACACACACACACACACACACACACACATACACACAAACTAGAAAGTAGAGGGAGGGAATGTGGTGGGTATAATTACAAACAACAGCAAACAAAGCTTCCTTCATTGCTTAATGCTGAAATGTATCCGTTCAACTAATTACTTGCAGGGGGATGGATCACTAATAAATCCTAATATTTCTCAAAGAGAAATGGCTTGCAATTTAATTTATGTTAAGTTGTTACTGAAGTTTCTGCTAATTAAATCTGGGCCACAATAGCAATTAGTCCCAAGAATAATCTGAAAATGTAAATAATGTAATAAAGTAAATAACTCTGCCTATTCCTCCAGAAGCAACAGGCAGCATAGGGGTGGGGGTGTCCCCAAGTTTCTATGCAGAGAGCGAAAGTAGAATCTGTTTCTTGCCCTCTATGAATAGAACATTTGCTTTTTTTTCTGTACTGGGAATTGAACTCAGGGGCATTCTTCCTCCAAGCTACACCCCCAGCCCTATTTTTTATTCTTTATCTTGAAACAGGGTCTCACTAAGTTGCAGAGGGCCTCACTAAGTAGCTGAGCCTGACTGCGAACCCAGATCTTCCTGTCTCGGCCTCCCAAGTCCTGGGATTACAAGTGTGTACCATCATGCCTGGCTCAGAAACTTTGCTTTTTAATCAGCATAGCTACACTGCCATCTGCATGTATTTTCGCCGAAGCATGGATTTCCATTGTAAGTGCTGAAGGTTAGCCCTGGAGGTGTCTTGTATGAACTAATGGCTTGTTCAGCTCGTCCTGGAAGGAAGATGAACTAAAGGGCAGGTGGCACCAGGAAACTCCAAGGACAATGCCAGGCCTGAAATAGCATTTCAACTTATGTGTGCTGCACCCTGGTCTCCACACGTTGAAACATCCCTCTATGTATGTGTTGCCTCTGTCTCTCCCATTCGTCACTGCCCCCTAGCCAGAAGGGAAAGAGATGAGGCCAGTTATGGACATGCTATATCTCTGGGTGCCATTATTCCCAAATAGCATATCTATACTGTGCAACATTTTTTTTTGAAGTTTTGCAAAATAAAACTTTATATAGCCACAGAAGTTTAGCCAGAGTCTTTGCAGAATAAGATAGGTACGTGTCAAAACAATTATCTGTTTTACCCAGTCTTTGGGGTCCTTCTGCATAGTAAAGTTGAAACTTTTGACTTCGTGTGTCTTTGGTGACAGCACAGTTCTCAGAGACCTGGCATTCCAGGTGTGTAGGAGTGAGACTAATAGCCACATCCTCTTAGGCTGATGTGGCAAGACACTGGACAGCTCCAGTGTTTCTCGAATAGACAACTCCCATGGCCTCTGTGGGATCTCCCAACAATGGGGAGTTTCCTCATCCACCTTACAGTGATACAAGGATCAAATGAGATGACAGATGTTGGAAGGTGTCCTAAATGCCAAAGCTTTCTAAAAACACACAGCTATTATTTTTGAAGAATAATGAAATAATCTTGAATCTGCCCAAGTATGCTTCCCCAAATAGTCAGTATCTGAACATGGTTGTGAGAAGAGGGAGCTAAAGCCTTAAGGATTCAGGATAATCATTAGACAGGTACCTAGGTGTTATAATTAGATATAGAATGTCCCCTACAGAGCTCATTTATGAATATTCAGAGTTGATATAGTTAAGTCGTGAGAGTTATAACCCTAGCAGTGGATAAATCCATTGTAATGGATTTCTCTGGGTGGTGGTCTGAGCTGGAAGTGTGTGGCTGAGGAAGGTGGGTCCCTGGAGCTGCAGTCTTGGAGATTATACCTGGTTCCTCCTCCCTTTGCTCTCTCTCTTGCTTCCAGCATCCATGATGTGAGAGCAAAGCCTTGTGTTCTTCCCCTCTCTGCTTCCTGCGGCTGCCATGCCCTGAGACTCGTGGTCCCTGGCCTCACATGGACAGAACCCCAATATCTCCAAGGAAAACCATGAGCAAATAAGTCTTCCTTTCTCTAAGTTTCATGGTTAGGTCTTTGGATTATATCCATGAAAAGGCTGACTAATACAGTCACTGCTATATCTAATTCTGACCATGTGAATTATGAGTCTTTGGAATTTTTTTTGTGAGAGGAAATTGGGAAGGCCAGAATGTAGCTAGAAAGGCAGATGGTAGAAACTGTGCTCAGGAGATTTTGGAGGCCAAGAGGAGTCCAAAAGGAAAATGGAGTAGAGGCACATGTGTTACAATCTGGCAAAGAACTTATCAGTATTTTGCACATGTTCAGGAACTTTATGTGAGGTTGAATTTAAAGATGATGGGATGATTAATAAACTGGGAGAGGAAATCTCAAAACAGCAAAATATCCACACTGCAGTATGGATAATTGATGCCCGTGTTTAGTAAATTGAACATGGAATTTCGAGAGCAGAGTGTAAAGCAGAGAGAGTTTATAGATTTGCAGTTTGGCCAGGAAGACATGTGTAAATCTGGGTCCCAGAGAAATGATGTCATGGAAGGAAGGAAGACAGCCCCTTGATGGAGCCTTGGTGAAGATGGAGGTGAGCCCAGCAGCAATGATTAAAGAGGCTGTGACTACCTTTCTGTTGGTAGTCAATCTCAGCACTCAAGTAATGCTGGCTTTGCTGGCAAAAGTAGTCCATAGAGGCTTCCCCCGAGATTTCAAGAAGACTTGGGACACCAGCAATGTATGGCAGGGTCAGAATCCCTACGAGAAGACCCAAATAGGGTAATTTGTGAAACTGTGATGGTGAACCCCACGCTGCAAGAAAAAAAGCCCAAGATTCAGAAATACCAGGGATGTGGGTGGAAAGATCTCAAGGAAAGACTGCAAGCTGCAAGCCCTGGAGCCATGCTGGAAGAGGGAGTGCACTGTCCATTGCTATCAACCAGGCCACAGAAGCAGGGCTGTCAAGGCCTTTTGGAGATCTCATCTCACCACCAGATGCCCCAGAAGCCAGAAATGGAGCCATATGATTAAATACTTGCCCTGCTAGATTTCATTACTATTTTGGTCTCATTCCTTCTTATCATCCTGTTCCTCCCTTTGGAATGCAAATGTTTATTCTTTGCCATGTACTTTGTTTGTTTGTTTTTTTGTTTTTTTTTTTTTTGCGGTACTAGGGATTGAACTCAGGGGCGTTCTACCTCCGAGCTACACCCCCAGCCCTAGTTTTTATTCTTTATTTTGAAACCGGGTCTCACTAAGTTTCGGAGTGCCTCACTAAGTAGCTGAGGCTGGCCGCGAACCCGGATCCTCCGGTCTCAGCCTCCCGAATGCTGGGATTACAAGCGTGCACCACCACGCCCAGCTTGCCATGTACTTTGAATGTATGTAACTTGCTTTTAATTTTGACTTTCATTGTTCTTTATAGGGGCTCACAAGTATTCACCTTGACTCTCAGAGGAGACTTTGAACTTTGGGACTATTGAAACTGAAGTGTTAAGACTTTGGGAACTCTTGGAGATGGACTAAATGTATTTTGCATTTTGAACTGGGCATGCGCTCCTCAGGAGCCAGTGGTGGGATGTTATATTTTGATATAGAATGTCCCCTAAAGAGCTCATTTATTAATATTCAGGATGGTTATAGTTAAGTCATGAGAGCTGTGACTTCAGCAGTAGATAAATACTTTGTAATGGATTTATTACAATAAATTTATTGTAATGGGTGGTGGCCTAAACTGGTAGGGTGTGACTGGAGGTCCTGGGGATCTGGTCTTGGGGATTATATATGATTCCACATCTCCTCACTCTATCACCATGCCCTGAGATCAGTTTCTAGCCTCACATGAACTGAGTCCCAATATCTCCAAAGAAAACTGTGAGCAAATAAATCTTCCTTCCTCTAGGTTTCATGGTCAGGTCTTTGGATTATAGCCATTAAAATGTTAATGAATACACTAGGTATGTGCAAAGTGTCGTGCTGGGCATCATCATTTATCACCCAATTTAGCTCTTAAAAATTTCCTCTGAGCTGGGCATGGTGGCACACGCTTGTAACCCCAGTACTTGGGAGGCTGAGACAGGAAGATCACAGCCAGCCTTGGCAACTTAGCGAGGCTTTCAGCAACCTAGTGAGACCCTGTTTCCAAGTAAGAAATAAAATCAGGCTGGGGGTATGGCTTGGAGGTAGAATGCCTCTGGGTTCCAGCCCTAGTGCCAAATAAATAAATAAATAAATAATAAACTTCCTATGACCTCTGAGTTGGGTGTGGTGGTACGCGCCTATAATTCCAGTACTTAGGAGGCTGAGACAGAAGGATCACAGGTTCAAGACCAGCCTCAGCAATTTAGCAAGACCCTGTTACAAAATAAAGAATAAAAAAATAGGGCTGGGGGTGTAGCTCAGAGGTAGAATGCCCCCGGGTTTAATCTCTTGTACCACAAGAAAAAAAAATTAATTAAAAATAAATAAGTAAATAAATAAATAAGGCTGGTGGTATAGCTTGGAGGTAGAATGCCCCTGAGTTCAATCCGCAGTACCAAACAAACACACAAAAATTTCACTGAAAGAGGTATAGTTACACCCACTTTAGGGACAATAAAATCAAAGTGCTAATATGGTATCTTACTCCAAATCCCACAAAAAGTCCATAGCCAAACATAAATTAGAGTGCAGGTCTCATGTATTTGAATTCCCAGATATAAAACACTTCAGAAAGGACCTATTTTTCTATCTATGGATTCACTATTGTTATAGACTGAATTGTGTCCTTATCTTTGACTAAATTCATATACTGAAGTCCCATGAGGATTAACCTTAGGTATCAACACTATTTGACTAAGGGATACCCAAATAGGTGGTAAATCAAAATTTCTGGTTATGTGAGGGTATTTTCAAAAGAGATTGGCTTTTGAACCAGTGGACTACAGAAGATCTTACCCAGTGTGGGAGGCCACCGCCCACTCAGCTGAAGTCTCAGATAGGATTAAAATGTGGCAGAAAGTTGAGAAAAAAAGTTTCTCTTTTTTGAGAGAAAATACTCTCATCTCCTGCCTTGGACATGGCACCTTATGGGATTTCTCAGCCTCCATAATCACAAGAGCCAATTCCCATTTAAAAATCCCCTCTTGTAATATCTATATATCCAATTGGTTCTGTTTCTCCGGAGAACCTTGACTAACACAAGCCCTCAGTCCCTGCAGTGTGAATGAATTTGGAGACATGGCCTTTTGAAATGTAGCTGAGGTTAAATGAGGTCACAAGGGCAGGACCATAATGCAACAGCACTAATATCCTTATCAGAAGATGTACCAGGGGTACACAAAGAGAAAGGCCATGTGAGAACACAATATGGAGTGGGGGGCATTTTTCTCAGTTAGTAGGGAGTACGGCTGAGAGTAAAACCAGGTAAGTCAGACACCAGAGCTGATTTCTCACCCACCGGGTATTACTGCGTCTTCATGGTACAGTCATTTTACATTGACTTATTTAATCGGCTATGAACCTGGAGTCTATGGAAAAATCCAAGATTATACAGGAGCATCTTTGAGTTTAAATTTTGTTCCAACTTTCAAACTATGCCTTTGGATTTAGAATTTACCATATTGTGTCCCTTTTGAACTGCCGAATGGTTCCTTGAGTAGGCTTCAATATAATGAGATGGAAGAGTGGACAGGGGTTTCTGAACTCATATTTGGCGTCATTAGGTTTTATAGTCTCTACAAGTTCTACACTATGAAATTTTGAATCTGGTATTAGTATGTGTTACGGTCTCCTCTCATTAAAGGTGAAGCCAGCAACGACTATGCCAGGACTCTGCAATGTATATCTAATAAGAAAAACGTTTGTTAGCATTGACCCATCACGAACATCTCTTCCATTAGACTGTGGAGTACAGACAAGAGTTAGATCTGCCTCATCCAAAGTCAAATTTCTTGAGCATGGCTGCCAATATCATAGTCATACATTCAAATCAGAAAATGATTTATTATATTACCTCATATTATATACTACCCTCATTAAAGAATATATTAATATTGAAAATATATAAGAATGAAAAAGTATAAGGATTATGAGGATTATGTCAAAATATACATACACACACATACATTCACACATATATCTACCAGCAGAAAGAATAAAAACGAATGTCCAAAGATGCCAGCACTGTGAAAATTGGTGTCAGAGGTAAGAAATATAAAACTTACCTCATCATAATTCATGACATCTACACTTTTATAGTGGTGCTGGGAGAGTTAACTAAAGTCAGCCAGATGTAGCATATACTTGGGGTTAGTTCTAAAATACCCCATTTTCCTTCTCACATTTCTCACTTCTCCAAAATAATTACACAAAATACACTGCAAAACCCAGAAGGGAAATTCAACTTTTATGAAGAAAACACAAAAAATCTTACACACAAAAGAAATGCATTTCAATGTCTTTCTCCTCTGCTTCCCTGGTTTCTCATCTATTTTAATTAAAACTCTCCTCTTAGGGGCAAATGGTTTCCTATCATCAGAACCATAAACAAAAATTTACCCTCTTCACAATGTTTTCTGGTCTTCATTAAATTATTTCTTGCAGGCCAGAAAGAAAGCCTTTAACAAAACTGATTAAACTGAGATGAAGTAAACTGAATGATTTTAAAATGAACATTTTTCATTCTTGAAATTATTCCCCTAAGCAGGGTATGGTGGCACATGCTTGTAATTCCAGTACTTGGGAAGCTGAGACAGGAGGATCGCAAGTTCACAGCCAGCCTCAGCAACTTAATGAAAGCCTGTTTCAAAATAAAAAATAAAAAGATCTGAGGGTGTAGCTCAGAGGTAGAATGCCTCTGACTTCAATTCCCAGTACCACAGAAAGAAGAAGAAAGAAAGAAAGAAAGAAAGAAAGAAAGAAAGAAAGAAAGAAAGAAAGAAAGAAAGAAAGAAAGAAAGAAAGAAAGAAAGAAAGAAAGAAAGAATGAATGCCGGGCGTGGTGGCGCACGCTTGTAATCCCAGCATTGGGGAGGCTGAGACCGGAGGATCCGGGTTCGCGGCCAGCCTCAGCTATCTAGTGAGGCCATCTGCAACTTAGTGAGACTCGGTTTCAAAATAAAGAATAAAAAATAGGGCTGGGGGTATAGGTCGGAGGTAGAATGCCCCTGAGTTCAATCCCCAGTACCGCAAAAAAAAAAAAAAAAGAAAAAGAAAGAAAGAAAGAAAGAGAGAGAGAGAAGGAGGGAGGGAGGAGGGAGGGATGGAGGAAGGAAGGAAGGAAGTAAAGAAGAAAGAAGTGATTCCCCTACTGTAGTATATTGTATATTTCCTTCCACTTTCATTTGCAGGAACACACACACACACACACAATCACTTATCGCTGATATTTCTCCAAATAGCAGAAGGCCTTTTTCCTATCTTTTTGATTAACAACCTTTCAATATTAGGAAGAAATGCCTGTATGGAGAATTTGTCCTTTCATCCAATTCTTAATCCACTACTTTATAGCTTCCCACATGTAAAATATATGCAGACATATTTTATCACCTTTGGCCATTTTTAGGTATGGGATAAGTCAGAAAAGACATGATATTCTAAATAAAACTGCATGATTTTAAACAATTCACACATGGCAAGAGTCCTAGTGCTACTAAAAAAACATTCAGGGTGGATCAATTTTCATATCATATCATCATTGCATGCATACAAAAATATTCATTTGTATCTATTTATGAAGTGTGCTTTCCACATAATCACAGAGAAATTATACAATATACCCTCCCCAGAAATGTTTGGATATTCCTGGAAAATTACACAAAGTAGCACTTAATCTTTTCCCAGAAGTACACTCTTATTTAGTTTTCATGGCATCCCTGTCACAAAGGGAAAGCCAGCATTACTTCCATTGTAGAGATGAGAAAACCCGACATAGTAAGCCTTTGCTTAATGTCAGAGCTAAGCAGAAAATCTTGAACCTTTTCAAGATCTTGTGCAGTTGTCCACAAAATATGCTTTGGTTTTTGTTCATTTTTTAAAATATCTACCTACAACAATGCTTATTATGATCAAATTTGGGGTTTAAATTTTATCTGTAAGGGTGGGAACATACTCTTCCATAGTTCTAAGTCTAGAAACTAGTAATGTCTATAATAATTTTATGGGATATTTATAATGTCATCACTTAATGTGTGTATCTCAAAATGTAGAAATCAGAAAACTGTCCACTATTGGCCAAATCTGGGCTGCCATCTTGATTGCTTTGGGTTTGTGTTTTATTTTCAACAGTTCGAATTATTGCAATGGGTTTTACATTTTTAAGTAGTTGAAAAACATCAAAAGAAAAAGAGCCATTTTGTCATGAGTAAAAATTACATGAAATTCAGATTTCAGTGTCCATGGAGCTTATTGGAGCATAGCCATGCTCACTTATTTACATACTGCTTTTGTTTTTTCTGTTAGTCAGCTTTTCATCACTGTGACTAAAAAACCTGACAAGAGCAACTTAGAGAAGAAAAGCTTATTTTGGCTCAAGGTTTTAGAGAATTCAGTACATGATCAACCAGCTCCATGTCTTGGGCCTGTGGTGAGGCAAAACATTACTGTGGAAGAGGGTCCTAGAGAAAAGAAGCTTACTTCATGGAAGCTAGGAATGAGAGAAGATACACCATTACAGTTCACTTCCTCGGTGACCTACTTCCTCCAACTAGGTTCCACCTACCAGTCATGCATCCAGTCATTGGTGGATTAATTCTCTAAATGGATTAGTTCGCTGATGAGGTCAGAATACTTACGATCCAATCACTGCCTAAAAGGCCCATCTCTGAACTTTGCTGTATTAGGGACCAATCTTTCAACGCATGAGCTCTGGGAGACATGCAAGATTCAAACCATAATACATTTACTACCAGCGTATGTAGTTAAAACAGAGACTATGTAATCCAAAATCCTAAAATATTTATTATCTGACTCATTAAGGAAGGGTTTTGTTTTGCCACTTGTTAAAAGTACACCCTTTTATTCCTACCAAATTATCTTTTCTTGATCAACAAACAGATGAATGTCCATATTTGGAGCACCCTCTGCAGAATTTTCAGTACATTGTTCTTAGAAAGCAAAGTAAAGGTTGAGAAACCTTTTTTCTGGGAATATGATTGTCTTAGGGATCATAAATTTAGTAAGGTGCCAGATCTAACCAGACTTAATAGGTAGAAAAAGAACTATAGAATGGAGATACAGGGATTTTTTTAATATCACCAGGGCTTTTATTGTACTTCTGTACTTTTATAATACACCATCATTTTATTAAAAAACCCTTTTCATGATGGCTAGCCTAAATTTAAAAACTGTAATTTTGCAGGCACATAGATAAGAAAATGCTTTTTGATATTATGTTGTTTTGTTTGTGGCATAGACCTCAGGGTTTATTTGTTTATTTGTTTGTTCTTTGGGTTTTATTAATGAGTACAGGGGGCAGTTGGACAGATGGAACACTTCTAATGTTCTACAACACAGTAGGATAACTATAGATAATAACAATTAGCCATATATTTCAAAATAGTTAGCATAGAGAATTTTAAATATTCTCCCCCCAAAACAAATGATAAATATTTGAGATGATGAATATGTCAATAATCTTGATCTGATCATTACACATTATACACATAAATTGAAATATCACACTGTACTCCATAAATATATGTAATTATTATATGTCAGTATAAAAATTTTTAAAGCTACAGGAAATTTTAACACCCTGCACCTGAGAGCTTCTACCCCATCTTTGCAGTAGCAGCATTGAAGCACTTTTCCCAAGTACAATAGAGAAGTTCCTCTAATTCCTAGCTTTGAGGAAGGAATGTCATTAGGGATAGAAATTCCCACTTCTCTTTCCCCAAACCTATTAAAACTACAAAACATCCAAGTAACTTCATAGACTACTGGGTCCAATTACCTTTGGACCTGGGCCCACTGCAAGTCACAGCATATAACAAATTCAAAATTTTGAGCCATAGCCTGAAATGTCTGACCCAGTCTGTTAAAGGGACCAACACACCTGTTAAGATAGGATGGCAAGCTGCCATGTTTGCAATAGTCAGAAGTTCAGTGTCATGTAAAAGACTTTTGTCCCTGGTGCTGAGATAATGAGCTTGTTCTTTCTTGATGATTTATGGGATGCAGATGAGAAATTGGCTGATCAAGTCTTTGGAAGATGAAAGTTTTCCGCTCTTGGCAGTAATACTGGTACCCTGGAGAACATGGTTTAACTGTTCCAGTTCCATTACAACCATCAGAAAAAGTAGAATTGTAAATTATGCCAGGTGAATATAAATAATACTCATTTCATTCAATTTTCTACCTACAATAAGACTGGAAAGAACTCTAAACTTGGAAAATTAAACTATGTTATTCTGATACATACGTACTGACATGCTCCAGGGTCTTGTTTATGCAAAGCAAACAGCTGGTCCCTAAATCACTATCCCCCCTTCAGTCTTTGTCTTATGTGCTTATATTAGGGCCTCTGCATTTGCTCCCCATTAGCCATTAGCCTAAGGTTTTCTCCTACCTGTTTAATGTACCCCAATAAGCAAATAAATTGTGCTAAAATGTGAATGAATTTCCAGACACAGTTATTATACACATGAGGTTAATAAGAGCCATCTTACATCATGAACTTTGCTTCAAATAAGCATTTTTTTTTTCGGTACTGGGGATTGAATTCAGAGGCATTCTACCTCCGAGTTATACCCCCAGCCTTATTTTTTAGTCTTTATTTTGAAACCGAGTCTCACTAAGTTGCGGAGTGCCTCACTAGTTAGCTGAGGCTGGCCGACAACCCAGATCCTCCGGTCTCAGCCTCCCGAATGCTGGGATTACAAGCATGTGCCACCATGCCCGGCTCAAATAAGCATTTTTTTAAAAAAAACTCTTCCATATAGTCATGGCCAGCCACACAGAGCTATTTGAATTAATTAAAATTAAAATTTTAAATTGTTTTTTCCAGTCACACTAGCATATTTCAAGGGCTTGATATCCACATATGGTCATTGGCTACCATATTGAACATTACAAATACAGATGATTTCCATTGGAAAAATCTCAACTGGACAATATTATTGTATACTTTCACCCACAAAAGTAATATTATCCCTTCATCCCACTCTTACTCTCTATTTTTACTAATAATCCAAAGCAAAGCTTTTGTCTTTTGAAGATAAAACAATAAGAATAGAAAAAATTAAATTTTTTTTTAGTATCTACCACTTTTTAGGCATGGGTTCTTGGTTCAACCAAATAATTCCACTTAATTTTTCCCAATAGTTTAAGAATTATTTCCAGGTCTACTCTCTCTGAGGCCCTAGGACATCCCACATTCATCTAGTCACTAGATTTTTCTCATTAAATAAACACTGACACCCATAATACACCTGAAACTGTTCTAGAAGTTACTACCTCCATGATACTGCCCTTAGGACTTCCATTTTATCAAGCCTTGCTCACTTTGCCTTTCTCAGGAATTTCTGCAGCTCCTCCTCATGGAACCAATGTAGCTCCTTTTCTGTTTTCTTGCAGTTTTTCTTTAACAATTCACAATGATTCTCAACCTGCCTCCTCCCCACCCCAACCTCAGTCACTCCTGTTGCCAAAACTGTAAAGGGAGATCTAAATAGCCCCCACTACTTGTCATAATTCCATTTGGAAATTCACATTTTACATGTGTGCATTAAAATGCAATCACTGTGCATTCACTGCACTGAAAAAGTCTAGTAATTTTCTTATTTGAACACTAAAATATATTGAAGGTTGACACCTCAGCTTCAATTGGCCTTTAAATATAGACAATATTTTATTGGAAATACGTTGAATCCTTCATGCAAATTCAATACAAACTGAAAGAGTGCTGGGTGGAAAATGGCCACAAATTCTTTGATAGTCCTCCCACCGAGATATGGAGTGTACTTTTCTTTCCCTTGGATTGACCTGGCCTGTACCTACTTTAACCAATGAAAAGAGTGTCAGGAATGCCATTCTTGTCCAGGCCTTTGAGAGAGCTAGCAGCTTTAACTTTGGGATCTCCAGGTAGCTAAGCCTGATGACCTGTTGAAGATACCATACAAAGAAGTCCTGAGACTACATGGAGAGGGAGCCCAGTCTTCCATATGTTCCACCAAGCACCAGGCATGGAAAATGAAGCCATCTTAGATCCTCCAGAAGCATATGATAGTACTGGACAGACCAAAATGATTCAAGTAAGGAAAGTCCCATTGGTTCCCTGAATGCCCTTCCCAGTATCTTACCTAAACACTGCTTAACTTTTACAAGAGGGCTTTTTTTTTTTCCCCTTCTGGTACTGGGGATTGAAACCAGGAGCATTCTAACTGTGAGATATACCCCTATCCCTATTTTACTTTTTATTCACTAAGTTGCTGAGGATCTTGCTAAATTACTGAGGCTGTGTTCAAACCTGCAGTACTCCTGTCTCAGCCTCCCAAGTACTGGGATTACAGGTGTGCTTCAGCACAAAGGGGATTTTTACTGATATTTTTAATTAATTTGCTTGTCCTCCTAACAGGCTATAAGTTTTCTGAAGTCAAGAATCTCCTGTCTAGATGTGTCCCCTCATCTAGAAAAATATTAAAAAGAAGGTATGGCAGGATTCAGTTGCTAATGCAGCCCTGCTACTCCCTGCTACGTAGCCTTGGGAAATTTAATCTCCATGGACCTCAGTTTTTAACTCTTGAACAGGGATGCTAGTATAGTACCTATCTTATTTGGTATGCAGAATTGAATGACAAAATACTGTGTTTGATGAATGAATGAAAATATTTACTACTTGACAGTCTTTTCTAAGTCTATCTCTGATGGACTCAAAAGAATCAATAAAAGTACCCGCTTAGACACAGAAGATTAATTACAATACCAGTAGAGACCTCAGAGACCAGAACTGGCAAAGGCCTCAAACACCAGGTTTTCTAGAAGAGGATATTTTGATGCTAATTTGAGATCTCCAATCCAGTTGTCTTTCAGCTACATCCATCTTATAATAGGAGATGATTGTAATGGTCTCAAGCTGCCATTGTGAAAAAGATGACAAGTAGCACTTTTTAATCCTCAGACTGGAAGGCAATAACTCAGCTTCAAAAGTTTATCTCTGCACTGGCCTCTGCTGGTCCATGACCCAATTTCCAAAGGGCATGGAAAGTACAAATATGGTTCAGTATTCAGGAGATCTGATGCAAAGTAGAGAAAACAAGAGAAACTGAAAAATAAATGCTGCATCCCCAACGCTGTACACACACGGTTCTATTGTCCCACAGGTCACTTCTGGTGGGTAGAGGGTGACAGATAAAGCTGCTGCAGCTCTTGTGGATTTTTCTGGGTCCACCCAAAATTCATATCTTTGTGATTTGGGTCCCATGATGCCATTTCTGTGCCATTTTCGGGACTGGTTATGTATGGTGTGGTTCTTGAGCTTATTCATGTTTATACTGTAGCCCACTTCTTCCAAAGCACCTGGGTTCAGAAGAGAGCTCCATTACCTTCTTGATCCAACTAGTTAACCTCCCTAAGTCTATTTCTCCACCTGAATAAAGGACACAAAAATAGCATCAAGTCTATCAAGAGGACTGTTGTAAGATTCAATGAAATACTTCGGTATACCCTATCTTATGATTACCATATTTGATTACCCTTTGTCCTCTTCTACTTATTTTTTTCCTATTGCAGTTAATGTCCTTTAACATTTGAAAATGTGGGTAGGACTGAATATATAAACTATGTATATATAGTTTATTCTTTTTCTCTGTGTGTAGTACTGGGGGGTTGAACCTAGGGGCATTCTATCCGTGAGCTACACCCTCAGCCCTATTTTAGTTTTTATTTTGAAACACATTCTCACTAAGTGTCAAAGGGCCTTGCTAAATTGCTGAGGCTGGCCTCAAACCTGTATAGTTTGTTCTTTACTGTTTACTTTTCTTTATTATTCTTTATTGTTTCTCTCCCTCTGCTAGAACTCAAGCATCAGGAAGACAGTTATATTTATCTGTTTCATTTTTAGGGGACCTCTGATTACTTGGAATGGGGCCAGATAAATAGTTGGGGCTCAATAAATATCCTTTGAATGAATAAATAGATGGAGGTAAAGCACCTGACTTATAGTAAACAACAGCTACCACTATTATTTGCTAGCTCTGCTACTAGACTGCATTCCCTGAAGTTCTCTGTTCCATAATGCTGAGCTCACTCCTTCTGTACAGCATTTATCCCATTATGTCTCATAACTTCTATATTTATGTATCTTATTTCCTCTACTAGTAGAGCAATTAGATTATTAGGCTCAGTGATTAAAGACCAGCCAAAATGTGCATTGGTTAGGAGAATTGACTTTTGAATCAGGCCTCAGTTTGAATATCTAATACTGCCACTTACTGTGTGCCTTTGGGCAAGTTACTGTCACTAAGCTTAATTTTCCTCATCAGCTTAGTGGATATAATAATTGTTCTGTACTCATGAAATTGTTTTGAGGATTAAATGAGATATTGCCTTTAAAGTGCTCAGCATGGTGCCTGACATGTAGTAAACAAGAAATAAATGTCAGCTTTAGTGATTCATGGTTGCTTCCCTCTTCATATTTTGCAGAGTGCTTAGCATAAGGCATCCTATAGAGCAAGCACTGAACTAACACGTCTCACTTTTAACCTGAATCCACCCGAAGCGTTACACAGTTCTCTCAAGCCTCTCTCCCTCTGGCCTGCCTGGCCCTCAGTCCCAATCTTCCAGGCCAACCAAGTTCCAATTTTCCCCTGTGGAGCGGCCGCATCACCCCTCACGTCGTCCTATTCCCAGTTACGAGGCAAAGCTGTCATTCATACAACAGCAGTCCAGTGGGGCTACAGATGACATTTCAGCTGGTTCTCCAGTCTGTCAGAGATCAGGTCAAGCAACAAAAGGAGAGCTTAGATGCCAAGGACTTATTGCATTTTAATGCTTGGTTCCTGGCCCATGTTTATGCTAAGGGACAGTAGTTACAACAATATGACCTTGCATAACAAATAGATCTGTCAAGCTAGGCCTTGCAAAATGACTTGCATGAATTTGAACTTAACTTGTGATCTTCCAACACACAGTTGTCATACATGCACCAGCCTATCATGCTTATTTGTTAAAACTGAAAGGCAAGGGGAACATTCATTCATTCATTCATCATTGTCTATTTGTTCAACAATCATTTGTTGAGTGTTAGGCTAAGACCGTTGAATAAAACAGTTTGTTCTTTGAAGGAACTTACGCTATGGGGGTGGAGGACAGAAAAGTCAACGCCATATATAAAACAATCTGAACCCCAAATCTTCATATTTGTTCTAGGAAGCTAAGCTGGTAACTGAGACAAGAGTTTGGAAAACTGGAAGAAATATGTCATCTGTATATATTTTCTTCAATCATCTAGGACATTCCTTTATTTTCAGTTCTCTCTTCTGGGACAAATTCTAGGACTCCTCTATGTAGAAAATGGGGAACATGTTCTATTTTGATATCCTCAAAGATATCCTGAAAGATGTCTACCTGGTTTCATCAGCTTTTACCGTGATCAAAATATTAATTTTTTTATTACTGTTGTAAAAGTGTTCTATGAATTCAATGACATATAATAACACAAACTGTATCTTATAGTTATGGAGGCCAGAAGTCTAAAATGGGCCTCACTGTACTGAAATCAAAGTATCTCTACCCAGCTGCCTCCTTTCTGGAGCCCCTGGGGCAGAATCTGCTTTCTTCCCTTTTCTAACATCTAGAAGCTATCCTGATTTCTTGGTTCTTTGCCCCTTTCATCTTAAAAGTTGGTAAAAGCAGAATGAGTATTTCTCATGGCCTTCACTCTTGAGCTAACTCGTCTGTCTCTTTCTTCTGCTTTTAAAAACCTTGTGATTTAAAAAAAAAATTCTGCTTATACTTGACCAACTGAGATAATCCAGGAAAAGCTCTTTTTGTTAAGGTCAGATAATTAACAATCTTAATATCCTCTGCCATGTAAAGTAACACATTCAAGGGTTCTTGGGATTAGGATGTGGACAGTTTCTGGAGGACTACTATTCTGCCTGACACAAAGATAGAAGCTGAGCTTTCACACTGTTTTCACCTCACTCTAAATGTTCAGGATGAAAGAGAAGAAATACTTCTGAATGTCCCAGACTATTGGATGTAGATAGTTCTTCCTATACAATAGGCTGGATGCAGAACTAAGTCTCAGAACTCTTGTCTCAGAACACAGCAAACACCTTGTTATCTACAATCAACAAACAGTTCTCATTGGAGGGCCACAAGGAAGAGAAATATGATCTCAGTTCCATGCAGATCCCTGTGAGATAGGATAGAAGAAATAAAATATTGGGCAGGAAGGAGACAAATTGGGAAAAAAAGGAAGATATAGTTTTAAAATCTGGAAAGTTTATAATCTCTAACTCCACCCTATAGAGTGTGTTCTGTTTTAGGCAGAAGCCTCAATGAGCCCACACCCTTAATCACAATGGCTCTTCTCTGCACCTGAGATTCCTGAGATGCTTAGTAAACAAAGAATCTAGGAGGAGGACAAAGGTCAGATACCGACCAACACCCAGTGAGGCCTGAGGCCTGGGAACTTGAGGAAGAGGAAGTCCCAACCTTCACTGTGTGACCCCACCTGCCTCCTCATGGGTTCTATAAAAGAAATGAAAAAGCCTCAAAGACTCTCTTGCTGCAGATGCTTACCCCTCTTGAGATGGCCTGCTTTCTCCCTAGAATCCCTCACTTTACTAAATAAAACCTCTGTCTTTTTCTCTGACAAACATGTGCTGAGATTCTTTTCTACCACATAAGCCAGGAATCCTACAGAATTACATGTCTTCCCCTGATACCTGGAGGTGGTTCTACATGCTGAACAATGTGTCAGGTTTACACATTTCCATTTCAAATGGCTGTTTCTCCCTTTTAATCCTCATTTCTTCTCCAGCCTATCTTGTATCTGGATCAGAGCTTGGAAAACTTTAAAAATTGGAAGAAAAATTTATTACTCCTACTGACATTAGCAACTTTTGAAATAGTTGTTCTGTTATGCACAAATCTGGGATGCCCCACCAAAGACTGTAATAAACAAGAAGGAGATTTTATTACTAACCCAGGTCAGGGTTCTGCTTAACTCTAACCTGGGTTAGGGTCTGCTTAAGTCATGGCAGCAGAACCCCGAACCTGGGTTTGTTCAGCCTTATATAGAGTTGTACAGAGGCAAAGAAACTTTTCACACATGGGAAAGGTAACAGAGAGAAGGCACAGGGATTGGTGGAGCCCTTTTACTGGAAGGGAGGGGGCTCTTCTGGAAGGGAGGGGACCGTCCTGTTTCCGGAAGGGAAGAGGCTATTCCAGAAAGGAGGGGGCTGTCAACAGCCTACAGTTCAAGTCAAAAACCTTGGGATCATGATGCATTTTTCTTTTCCCAGCATCCCATATACAATCCTCTGATAATTCTTGTTGGCCCTATATTTTAAAATAGGTACCAAATCGAAGTATTTCTCATCTCCACAACTCCCACTTTCCTTCAAACTCTCCAGCTCACACTAAGCGCCCATTGTGATAGCCTCCTTTGCTGGCTTTTCTGCTTCTTCTCTCATCTCAGGGACTGTTCTCAACTCTGAACCCCAGGTGATATTTGTACGACAAGAAGCAGATCGTGATGTTCTTGTTGTGTAGCTTTCTTTCCATCATTCCTAAGATAAAATCTTCAACCCATACCCTGGCTTAGAAGGCTCTGCACAGTCTGATCTGGACAAACTCCTCAACCCAGTCCCCAAACATGTACTCTTCCTTGTTCCTGATTTAGGGCTTTTAACACATGCTAATCCTCTGCCCACACAGCTTTTCTTCCAGATCTCACTATGCCCAGCTTCGTCACATTATTCAAGATCCACTTTGCAGGCTTGAAAGATAAAATAGAAAATGTCCAGTTATATTTAAATTTCAGATCAACAACAAATAATATTTTGATAAAAGTATGCCCCATGAGTAATATACAGACTGGGCATCTGTGTTGTTATTATTATTGTTATTGTTTGGCGTAAGGGGGATAATGGGGACTGAACCCAGGAGTATTCTACCTCCAAGCTACGCTCTCAGTTCTTTTTATTTTTTATTTTGAAAGAGAGTTTCAGGAGTTGCTGAGAATCTCTCCCTAAATTGCTGTGAGTGGCCTTGAACCTGTGATCCTCCTGTCTCAGCCTCCTAAATACTGAGATTACTGGAATGTACCACCACACCCTACTGGATGGGTGTTCTTTTGATTTGCTAAGTCTGGTAATCAATGAGATGCCTAAGTACTCTCACCTTCTTCACTTTCTATCTTTTAAACTTGATTTTATTAATATTACAGAACTTATATTAATTGCTTACTAATTTCTGTGTATTGCAGATCTACCCAAGTAGAAAGTAAGCTCTGTGAGGAAGGAAGTAGAATTCCTATCTCTAAAACTCCTAATATGCCTTAATAATATTTGTTGAAGAAATAAATGAGTGAACAATTAAGTTTCTTTGACCTTTGTGCTGTAATTATATACAAACTCCCTTCTTTCCCTTAAAGCAGTCTACAGCTGTCTGGGCTGTAGGGAAGGCACCAGAAATTTGGTTATCATGGAGAATAGTTAAAAAAGAAAAAGCCCCAATTGGTATTTCAAAATATGCTCCCAGTGCATGTGTTCATGCAGATTAGCACTGGCCAAACACTATAGAGGTTTTGATGAAGTTAGGACCCTCTTCCCTATGATAGCACAGAGACTGGCATTTCCCTTCCTGTCAGAGGGAGTTGAGGAGCAGCTGGCTTGGGATGCCTGGGAGAATCTATTTGCATTTAATTGTCTGGGCACTTAAGGAAGAGGTGGGGTCACTTTTCCTGTTCTGCTTTCCCATTAATTTAAATGCACACATTTAAATCAAGTTCTTCTTCCTGCCTGGATGACAATTACCATATTTGACATTTGCTAGTCCTCAACAGTGTCTGGGACTGGTGAATAATTTAGGAGTGCTGGGTTGTTCCCTAATGAAAGCAATACGATCTGGACTTGTAGTATCAGCAGATCCCCACAGAAAAATGACAGCATTAAAATAAGAGAAATGACAAGCACATTTAGAAGGAGAAGCATGGTCCCACAGCACTGTGCAGTACGTTCATTCTCTGGATATAAGCTCCTTCTGATCTGCGTATCACAATAGATGCAAATACCAACTTGATATAAAGTGGACAAGAATGAAAAGGAAACTTACCAGATCTGCTTACTGGATATTATGGAGAAGTTTCTGCCCCAGATAGGCTGGGCCCTCATCTCCTAAAACCATATACCATAGTGTTTGGAGAATATGGTCACTGTTTGTACAATTATCAAAGTGCACCAAGTACCTTCTGTATGTTAACTACTGTTCTACATATCAGGAATAAAATGTTACAAAAAGGTACATTCCCAGGGCACACAAGAGATATCAATAGAAATACATATAAAACATGTATGCAAAATTAAGTATAAGCCTAGCATGGTGGTGCATGGGTTCCTGGCCAGCCTCAGCTACTTAGTGAGGCCCACCACAACTTAGTGAGACCCTGTTTCAAAATAAAGAGTAAAAAATAGGCCTGGGAGTGTAGCTCGGAGGTAGAATGTCCCTGGGTTCAATTCCTAGTACTGCAAAAAATTAAAAAAAAAATAAGTATATATGTATTAAATATTAAGTATATAAGTAAAACAGATATTAAATACATATGTAAATGAATATATGTAAAGTTATCCATTGCAGTAAGTGCTATGAAGGACATTATTTTAAATGACATAAGAGCATACTATAGGGAAAACTGACTTAGATTGGTAAGAGAGAAGAAGACTGGTGTCAAGAAGGCCTTCTTTGAGAAACTAACTTTAAAAAAGAAACTTAAAAAATGAATACAAATTAATCGGATGAGGACCAGATATAAGAATCTTCAAACCAGTGGGGTTCAGGACATGCTACCCCCAAAATACGGCACCTTGACAGGTTGAATCTTTTAAGTGGAATGAATCTGAAAAATAGTAGGATGGACTCTCTGACCTTCCCTGCCCTTTTCTTCTGATGCAGGTCAGAAGACCATCCCGTGCCCTCCTTATACCTAGAGGAAAAGAGCATCCTTATCTCCAAAGACAAGGGAAGAGGAACCCCAATTGAACAGACCTTGCTAAGCTTTCCTCAGTGGGCTGTGAACTGTAATGAGTGAGCTATACCATTAACATAGTCCAGGCATGTTTGTGCTTTTTCACAGTGCCAGAATGTGCTTTTTTTGTTTTTGTTTTTGCTTTTTGTTTTGTTTGTTTTGTTTTAGTACTGAGGCTAGAACTCAGGGGCATACTAACACTGAGCTATATCCCCAGCTCCTTTCTTTATTTTTTATTTTGAAACTGAGTCTTGCTAAGTTGCCCATCCTGGCCTCAAACTTAAGATCCTCTTGCCCCAGATTCCCAAGTCATTGGGATTACAGGTATCTACCACCACATTCAACATTCAGAATTTATTGAAAATAATAAGTTCATCATCTACATTATTTTCATTGGCATTCGTTCACTAAATCTCATGGTTCACTTGGTAGCCATGAGCAGGGCAATCACAGGTTCTTTTATACAAACAAACTTAATTACTAGTACCTATAATATTCAAATTACACATCATACTTCACAATTATATGCAGGTTACACAAAGGCTAAGAAGTGGTTTACTGTAGCCATAGGGTTAAAAAGGCAGAACTGAAAGCTAATGCAATAGTGTTTGTTCAAGAGCTTGTTCAGAGTGTAGAGCTATTCACGGCTGGGAACTTGTTCTAGGCCAGGGCTCAGAGGCAAGCCAAAGTGGGCCTCACCAAGCAGAGAGATGGAGCTGAGCTAAAGCTCCTGGGACAGAGCTGGTGGACTGTTACCTGTTGGCCTTGTGATAACACCTATGGTCTCATAAGGTGACAGGCTGGTGTGTGACACTATACCACTATCCTTCTTTTTCTGTTTCAAGTAAGAGGGTTGCATCATTCATGGTCTAGTGTGGTCTGATAAGCTCAAGGGCCTGCTTGTTTTTCCTGATATGAGTTTGATACACTCACACATCCATGTGCTTCTGATTTAATTTGCCAAGTTCACAGGTTATTATTTTTTATTAGCACAATTAATTTATCTATCAATTTGTGCCTTATGATTGTGCTATGCAGCTGGGGTTATAAGTTCTGTATGCCCAACATCTGTTGGTGACCTGTTTGCCCAGACCACTTACCAAGTCATTCTGCCTTAGCATTTGCACTCAGAATGGAGTAGGTGAGGACAAACTGCTGCTTTATAAAGTGGAATAGCTCAGACCTAGGTGCAGCCTAAAGCTGAGTCATTCAGTGACTCAGAACTGGGTATAGCCTGCTCTCCACAAGAACCCTGAACTCATACCCCTTGCCCTTTCGCATTTTATACAACTTTCCATTCTTCATCAAACATAACATTAAAATGCTCAGTTTAATAATTTATTTTAATCTTCATTTTCTTATGAAGGCTCCTATATCATGTAAAACTCATATATTTTTTTTAAATTGTATGCTTTTTCTCTTCTTAGTCTGTCTTTTGTCATAGGGCTCCCAGCCAAGAATAGCAGGAGGAAAGATATTTTTCCTCCCTTACAAAACTAAAATGAAAGCTCAGTGACAGCTATTTTTGCAGCATTTTAGAAACTGAATGGAGTCCAATCTGGCAAGAACCTAAAGGTCATAGACTAAAGTAGCAGAGGGACAAAAGGAGGACACAGGTCAGGTAGAAAAGGGGCAGGGGAGACCTGTTGGCCCAAAAGAACAGAGTTTCATTCTCAGTGCAAAGAAAACCACCTATTTAGTCATAAGCAGGTTAAGCGATAAGTACAACTTCAAAAAGTTCACTTCTGTTCTTGAAAGACAAGCAGGTTCACCAGCATGGGATGAAGTCTTGGTGATCCATTGGAGAGTTAGGAAAGGAATACATTATTGATTTTTTAAATTTCTATTTCTATGCATGTTTTATAACATATGAAATACTAATATAGCACTACAAGCATATTACTTACATATAAATAAAAGTATATTGGAGATATGCGCTTATTGATTAAAGAAAAAGAAAGAGTGCAAGATAAAAAGGAAAAAAGAAAGAAACAAAGAAAGAGAAAGAGAAAGAATCTGGTAATCAATGGCCACAGGCAAGTTAGATGTCCAGAGGGAAAAGGAGAGAAATGTATTTGAGATAGTGTTTGGGGGGGGGGGGGGAGCAAGTGTGGGTTCATTCCTCACCTCAGGCTTCCTTGGCAGAAACGAATTTCAGCATGCACTAGTCAGAGACAAAGACAGTTTTATTTAGGAAAAGGGGGGATACACATTCAATGGAGAAAATGGGCCATTTCAAGAGGGAGAGAGTGACTTTGGGGTCTTTACAGTCTTTCTTTTATAGAAGATCCCATAAGGGTGCAGCATGGCAGGGATGGAGGATCCCGTCCCTTTTTTGAATCCTCAGGTTCCTGCCATTTCATTGGTGAGTGCTGAGTGATTCCTGGGCTTGACAAATGGTCAAACTGTTTTGTTTTTGTTTTTGTTTTTGTTTTTGGCAGGAGAGTCTTTGTTTACCAGGCACCTCAGGAATTTCAGGTGGGAAGATAAGCCATTATGATTAAAAAGTATATTGAGGAACTTCACCTAAGAAAGGACAGACCAGAGAGGCCATTATGATAGAAAGTATTGCCTATGAAGGGTTTTTGCCTAAGAAAGAGCAGACCCGGTAGGTGAAGTTAAGGATTATGACATTTCTAGATTTTAAAACTATCTTTTCCTCCTTCCTTCCCTTTTTGCCTCCTTTTTACCCATTATTTTTATTTTTCCTATCTTACTTCAGTAGTACCTGTGAGGGAGAGAGGAAAACACCTTTCCTCCAGCTTTTTAGGTTCTAGAACTAAGGTGTGAGAATTAGACTAGCACAAAAGACAAACTAACAGGAAAAGAGTTATAAAATTTAATTTGATGTTAGTATTTTAATATTTATGTGCATAGAGTTAATACTTTTTCATGAGTACTGTCAGAAATAAATTTCCATGGCATCCCCTTCAGCCAATGGCATAAAGATTGTGAGGCTATGTTCCCACCAATAGGATCGCACAGAAGCCCTGTGTTTGGAAATAAAATGCCTAGCAGTTTTCCTCTGTGTTATTCCTGCACGACTGACCTATTGGTAGCAGAATCCCTTTTTGCAAAAAGTAAAACTCACCTTGCCAAGCTGCTTTCAAATATGTATCTTTTCTTACGACACCATGGAAATTTACTTCTAACAGTACTTTTTCATGAGGGCCTCTACATACGTAAATATTGTAAAACTACCATGTGTTACCTTATGTGTGCTTGTATTTTACAAAATGGAGCCCAACTCAAGCTATTCTGTTGATTAGAAAGACCTAATTATATTGTCACAGTAAAAACTCAAAGAATGGTTAGACCCAGGAGCTTCTATATCATTTAACAAAGGGGAATAAAATGGTGGAGAAAGGAAAAAACAACAGAAAAGGGGTTGAGCTTCTATGGTTAGTACATGGTAAGAAGATAAATATATAGGGAAACTGGTGGGAAGTCAGAGTTACATTAGTAAGGTTTGTACAGACCCGTCTTGGTGCTGACTTCCTGTCTCCAGAATTAAGGGCCATACTCTTTTGGAGGAGACAAAGAGAGGGCACACCTTCATATAAAGAAATTTACATCTTGCCTTTAGGTAGTAGGAGGAGAGCAAAGACCTTGTTCTGTATTTGCTGCTCCTTAATTGCCTTTGGGTGAAAACAGTCCTTATGCCAAAGTGGCATATTTTGAGATGGCATAAACTGACCTTTATACCCAGGATGCTCCTCACTGGATAATTCCACATAGGATTTCCCACGTGAGAAGAAACTCAGTCAAAAACCAGCATCCCCAATCAGCATCCTTCTAAGACTTCAGAGTTTGGGGTCATACTGCAGACATCATTTATTTTATTTGCCCCTCTCTTTCAATATGTCTGGGTGTGTCTGCAGAAAGGACCCATCATAGAACCATTAAAGGTCTCAGGAACCAGTTTGCCAAGGAAGGATCATTTACCTCTTCAAGGTGCTCTCATGGCTCCCTGAAATGAATTCTGAATATGTCATAGAGGTGACATCCAAAATGTACCTTCTAACTTGGGTAAGACTCTATCTAGGCATTTTCCTGAGCTATATTAGTCAAAAAGAAATCTGAGTTACTACCATCCATGTCCTTCCTTAACCCAGATACTTTTTATGATATCCCACAAAGAATAATGGACTCACAAAGTCTGCAATAGCTCTCAGGTCTCATATTTTTCACTCCAAGGTCATCCCTCCCCAAACCCAAGATGTGTGCAATCCTCACCACCATCTTATCTGAGTTCAGCTTCGGTAAACTTCCTAGCCAGGAAATTAATAAAACAAAACAAAATAAAACTCAGGCATGTTTTCCTTCAACACATTGTACAATTTGGAAACTTGCTGGGCAAGCCTGTGTTTGACTCAGAATTCTATCTTTAACCTCAATCTGCATAACAAAGCTTGTGTTTGCTGCTTAGCATAATGGGAAGAAGTTCAGAATACCATCCACCCTTGGGATGTTCAACAAAATACAGGCAGGCACAACTCCCAATCCTAGGGCTCAGGATGAAGGAGGAGTTCACCCTCCCTTGCTTCTTCCCACTGAGCAGAGGGCAGCTAGCCAGGGACACAGGTGTGCAGCTCATTAAAAGCAAAATTAAACCCAACGGGATAGGTAACAGCTCAGCCTCATGAAGAATGCTCTGCAAGCAGAGGCACTCTTTTTCTGCTTTGACCTTGGGATGGGAGTCAGGAGGAAAAGGCTGTCTCCCTTCTTAACCTGTTCTCCACCCTATTAACTCAGTGAGAAGAGCCCCCAAACTGCATTACCTTTACTTCTGCAGCAGGAAGTCCTACAATATAATTGTGTTTAGTGCTCTATTAAAGGGAATAGCTGCTAAATATATATGATATATAAGGAATTGTCCTGATTGACAAGGAACTAATGAAATTAACATTAAAGGGGATCAAATAAGCCACCCCAAAACATTCCACTTTGGCATAAGGATTTTTTTTTAATTTTATGACAATTAAGAAATGGCAAGCACAGAAAGAGCTCTCTGCCTCTATAGAGAATCAGAACATCAATTCCCTTCATATAGGTATTTCCCCTTCCTGTATCAGGAAGAAGAGAATGACTCTATCTATCAAAGTAAACAACCATTATTTACCACACATTCCCTAGTCACCCTCCTATAAGTCATTGCCCCTAGGAGCCCCAATTGTTTTTTTTCTTTGTGAAGTCACTTCTCCATAATTTATTACCCTTTGTTAAAGTGGTGTATAGGCCCCTGGCTCTAACTACAACTTTGGATTTTTATTTCTTTTCGGTGGAGCTGCTATGCCCTTAAAATGTGTATGCCTTTTCTCCAGTTAATCTGTCTTTTGTTAATTTAACCCACAGGTTCCAGCAACAGAAATAAGAGGGTGGAAGAAATTTTTTTTCCTGACCTAGAGTAAATGCAAATATGTCAAAGGAATACCCAAATATGTAAACACAACAAAAGCATTATTTTTCTCTACCTAGTTTCTGGAAAATAAAGGCCACTATGAGGTTCAGATTACTAAATTTCTCATTTTCACCCACACTAGTCTCACAGAACATAAGCCTTAAATCACTGCTTTAACATATTACAGGTCACTTCATTCCATAAACCTTAGGGATTGTGGTCAAATCATAGAATTTGGAAACAAAATCTTGGTGCCTAAGGTCTTTTCCATAGCCTGTTTTCAAGAATAAAATCGGTACACAGACTTTTAGCCTAGAGTATTGAGTAAAATGTGGGCCAGATAAAGGGAAGATTGGGAGTTTCTGAGTGTAAATGCTTTGAGCAACTAGAGTTTTGGTAAACCTATCATCTTAATTTACTCTATGACATTGAAAACAGAAAAAAAAAAAGATCAAATTATTTTCATGAATGCTTTCAAGAAATTTTTTAAAATTTCTCTGAGTTCCTATTGACTCAACATCTGACAAGTATAAGTAACATTAAATAAAAACAAATCTGGACTTGGAAAGAAAAACATTATCATAAAGATTATTGCTAGCGGTATATTTGGAGGAACAATTACAATCGGGGAGATGGATTATTGCCGTAGGAAGAATGTTCTGACCGTAAAATCAGCAAGTGCCTCATGAGTAAGGCAAAATAATGTTTCTTTTATAGGAAGAAGAGAACAGGCAAGAAAGAATCAGGTATAGGGAAGTGGAATGAAAAGGTGGTATGATTGGATAGTAGACCATAGAATGTTTTATCATGACATCAGCCCATGCTCAAGAGGGGATGTGTGTAGTCTGAGGCACAGTGTGGGCTGAAGTTCAAAGACTTGAGGGCAGGAAGAAAAATTAACTAAAGTTTAATTAATGAGCATTTGGTTCTGATTGACTAATGGGAACAAAAAGTTTAGTTAAATGTTGATAAGGTAAAGAATGGAAATTTTGGATCTCTGTCTGGTCTGGTCATAGATAAACCAGCCTATCAAACTTATTTAAGTCATAAGGCAAAGGAATTCTTTGTACTAAGGCATTTACAGGAACACAAAAGATGGGGGCGGGGGATTTCTGAATTTTTACTCTTTCAGGAGAGTACATGGTTTGGGCAAATTTTTACACTGTCAATAGGATAATTATAGGTGAAATAGAGATTTTTTAAAACCAGATCATTTCAGACAAATTCAACTTGAATAAAATCTCTTAGTGTTTGGACATGGCAGATTATCTCTTAAATTATTGGACATTTGCTATTCTTTTCATAGAAATCCACAACTCAAGAGCCTTAAGGTGCCATAAGAATAGTACATTAATCCAACAAAGTCCTCAATTTAAATATATTATAGTATAAAATGTGATTGTCATAGTGAGGAAACATCTCATTTATGACCATTTTGGTAAATATTTACTGTGTCTACAATGTTCATCCTACTTCTTATTTACATCTTTATGAAGATAAATTCCATCACCAGTTAATTCTCCAAGCCCAATTTTAATAAGACTATAGAGCTGGTTCAAATAATCTTACAATAAACTTATAATGTATATAAGAAAATAATTTGTCGGAGAAAACCATTCTTTTTCCCCACTCTAACTGTATCTTCATCTGAATTGGTTCTATATAAGTTAAGCCAAGGTACATTTCCTAGCTACTAAGGAAAAATATTCAGATATCTTTAGAAACTGTTGGAGAATATTGCAGGCAAAGGGGCATAGGAAACAACATAAGAAATTAAAGTGATAAAAAATTAATTACAACTTAATCCTTAAAATACTTTACAACCTATACACACAATGTACTGAGCTAACATAATAAGCAGTATACATTTAGATAATCCATTTTTAAATATTGCTTCTAAACTATAATCTCCCTCAATTATGGAACAAGAATAAAGCATCATTGAGCATGTAACAATGGAAGGGTGAGCTGGCCAAGTTGTGTGTAAGAAAGCAAACCCCCCAAGTAAACACTTTGGAAGTGCCCTCCTGCCTCTCCACCCACCCTGTAATTATGTTTCTCCCTCTGTTCTCTCCACCCACCACCCAGAAATTCTTTCAAAGGAACTAAAGCTCCTATTTACCCAGTTGCCAGAGTGTTAATCATGTCTAATGGTTTTAACACAAAAGCAGCCAACCTTCAAATTTGTTCCTTAAAAACTATTAATGACTTGTTTCCTTTTACCCTCTTGGGCTTCTTCTCTTATTTCTAAATTCTCCCATGATTCCACTAAATCTCCCCCTACTAAAGTCAGCTCCTCTCTTTTCAGTGAATCTATGTTGTAGTGATTGGTGCCATTTGAGGAAGGAACAGCAATAGTGCAGACACTATGGGGTTCAGAAGCACCCCTGATTAACCTCTGTGCCACTGAACAGCCCTCACCACCTAACATGGTGCCTGACACACAGTAGGTCCTCAGGCAATATTTATGAAGCAGAAGGAAAGAAAGAAAGAGAGCCAGGGATGGAGGAAAGAAATATTACTACTCATTTAGAGAGTGGGCTCACCCACTTTCTAGGGAGAACTAATTAAGGAAGTTGAGTATATGCCAAACACATGAAATTAAAGACATTTGTTGAGAGAATTCACACACATTCCCTATTTTCCTCTCTCTGTATTTGTCTTTCAAATAGATACCAAGGATAGATACAGGATGGTTAGTTCTAGGACACAGAGCAAAGTCAGGTCTGGACGCTTCTGCTACCAAGCTGGCCTAAGAATTAATTGCTCACTCTTAGACAAGCTCAGGGTCTATTAGTGCAGTGATGTGGTAAGGGCCTCAGGGCTTCTTTCTCTGAACTCAAGTGCTGTCGTCCATCATAGATGCCTGGGGAATGTTAAACAACACAGGCTTAAGGGAGCTAGGGTGAAGCAGCTTTGTAGCTACAAACACTAGAAATCACCTACAGGTCACTGTTTGCTTTTATTTTCCACTCTGTATAGTTTTCAAAGAAGGTATGGGGTAATCAGTAATTACTTAGAATACAATGGTCAGGGTTAATTGTTCCTCTTCCAACTGTGTCAAAAAATAATAAACGGACTGAGCCTGTAAGTGAGCCATGTGTATCAGGAGGCATAAAACAACACCTAGTGTTTTACTTAGGAGGTTCTTTTTTTTTCAAAACACTTGACCATTTATCAATGCATACTTCCAACCAAATACTATTAGAAGATTAATCTGATCATTTTGCCAATTCTTCAAGTCTGTGATCAGGGAAACAAAGAGGATGAGAGAAGGTTATGTCCCAGATTTGTTGCTATGAGTCAGTAATGAGTGAGCTGTGCCTATCAGAGCAGCCTAACCTCCACTTCTATAAAGAAACCACACACGGGAGCCCAGGGTGGCATGACACTCTCATCCACCATTAAGCTTGCAAAGGCAGGGTGTTATTAGTGCCCCTTGTTAGTACTCTATGAGTTGTTGAAAAGATCCAGTTCTCCAACAGCTTCACAGTTAACAAATTCCAGGGATCCTTCTGGTTTCTTTGCCACAAGAATTAAATATTCATAAGGAAATAGAGAATACAAACTCAGATGTAGGAATGCACATATGCCATTGCAGATACAGATTAACTTATACATATTAAGTGAATCTTTACATTTGCATATATACATGCACCCAGGCGCATGCACACACACACACACACACACACACCCCTCGTAAGTCATGGCATGCCTGTTTAGCAACTCAGGCATGACTTATAGTCACATCTTTCCAACATACCTTGTATAAAAAATCTTTCCAGTTTTCATTGTATCAGGACCTTGGTAAAGCATTAATTTCTCTAACACGGTGGTTCCAGCCTTTAATAATTTATTTCAGGAAATGTGTCCCTGTAGTAAGCATTCATTTCTTGTTAACATTTTGTACTTTTCTAATTAAAAATATCTCTCTGCCTATCTAGACTGTATTCAGCCCCTGAAATCCCAAGAACTTATTCCTTGCAAATTGAAAGGGTGAAAAATGATTTGGGAGAAGTGTGGCAGGAAGAACAGGTATGATGTAAAAGTGGAGGAAAATCTAGCCAATTCCTTTTAGCAAAATGTTAGCCCTTTATGGCTTGGATGGCTATCTCTATTCCTGAGTGCCATGCTGAATGTTAAAATGTTGTTCTTTAAAGTTTCAAAAGGAAATGCAAGTAGAACTATCTTTACATAGTTAAGAAGAAAAGCAGATTTTAAGCATCTCCAAGAAGAAAAGTAATCCCATGATAGAAATATGCCAATTTCTCAATCTAACTACACAATCAAAAGTTTACCTTATTAATGAAACAAAGAAGCAACTGAATAATTAAGGGTTGTTCATAAAAGCCAAGCCAGTGCCACAGCACCTTAATAGCTAGATCTTGAGCAAGGATCAGTCTGCTGGAGTCCTGCAAGGCAGAGGATTCCAAAAGAAAAAATGTGTAGCATAATCCCACTTTGCATTATTATATTCTGGAAATTTTGGGTGCTTTGGGTTTTACTTTCATATTAATTATAAAGGGAAACTTCTTAGAAACATGTGGCCTGACAGATACCGATTTCTTAGCTGAAAAACAATGGTGCCTCAAGACAACAAGCATTAGTCTAGAAACAGGCTTTACATGTTTATCTAAATCGCTACTGCCTTGTCTCCCCACTGCTTGGTTCTCCCCGGAACCGCTAACTACCTAAGATAAGATAGAACACTGCTTAAATGGGCAAAACAAAATTGTAAAGATTTTAACTAATGGAAAAGAATTTTTATATACGTGTTGTAACCTTAACCTTAAGGATAACCTTTGGAAAAACAAGTCTGTAAAAATTCCTGTTCTATATGCCTCATTGTAAAAAAAATAGTATAAAACAATGACTGACAAAAATTAAAACAAATGTGCTTCTTCACTGCATTTGGTGTGAGCATATTCTCGCAACCTCATCTCAATCCACACCTATTGAGGGACCCCCGACCCCACTGCCATGAGGGCTGGACCCCAGCAAGCCAGAATTCTAGAATTGCACTGACCATCACGATAGCCATTATCCATGCAAAGTTATTTGAAGTTAAATAAAAATTAATCAAATTTAAAATTTTGTTTCTCAGTTGTACTAGCAGCCAGATGTGACTCAGCAGCCAGATGTGACTAGTGGCTATTATATTGGACAATGAAGATGTGGAACATTTTCAATATCACAGAAAGCTCTATTAATTGGCACTGACTTAGTATATAAGGATCTTTCTAAAACTCCTTAGATATCTAAATGTATCATAAACTGATGAATAAATAACTTTTCAATCCACAAAAAGCTAAATCATAGTATAAAAAGAAGTTACTGTTTTTGAGATATTCAAAAGGTGAAAAATGAAAGATTTAAAGTAAAAAATATTCTAAAAATTACAAAACAATAAAATAATTACAAAACAATAAAATTACAAAACAATAAAATAATAATAATAATTACTTCATAGAGTAAATATTGTTCACATAAAGAGGAGAATGTGATGATTCTTAGGAACCATTATGGGCTCACTAAGACAAAACATACTCACTTCTCTTCCTGTTATGGAAATTTGGTAAGACATAATGTGATGATGATATATCCAGAATTGAGCATGGCCACGACAAAGATTTTTAGGACACCTTAATGGGCAGAATGAAGAGTTGATTGCTGACTAATTAAACACTGTTATCAGTTTCCACAAAGGGTAGGACTTTGGAACTTAAATAACATTGAGTAAAGTATCTGTGTCAGTTAGCTTTTCATCACTGTGACCAAATTACCTAAAAAAAAGAAAAAAAGAAAAAAACTTAGAAAAGAAAGATTTATTTTGGCTCACAGTTTCCAAGATTTGAGTCTATGGTTGGCTGGCTCCATTTCCCTGAGCCGGAGGTGAGACAGAACTTCATGGAGGAAGGGTGTGGCGGAGGAGAGCTCCTAAGCTCATGGGAGCCAGGAAGGGACAGGGACAGATATAGTCTCTAAGGCCATGTTCCAGTGACCCACATCCTCTAGCCATGTCCTACCTGGCTATAGTTTTCATCACCTCCCAGTAAATACAATCATAGTATTACTCCATTATATTCCATCAAATGGATTCACCCGCTGATGATGTCAGGGCCCTGATGAGCCAATCTTTTCACCTCTGAACATCACAGCATTGCCTAACACCAAGCTCTTGGGGGATACTCCAGTTACAAACCATAAACATATGCATATCCATCTGCAGGGAGGTTCCAAATAGCAGACCAAAGGGTCTAGTTCTTGGTTCTATCTGATTCAATAATTTTACCTAAAGCTTAAATTTAGATACAAATATCATATTTATCAAATGAAAAGTGACAGAAATTATCACTGGACAACAGAATCAAACCATAATAAAATTCTTAAGGGATTTAAAAAAGAAGAAACAAAAATTAACTTGATAAAATTTAGCAGGCATGGAAGTCAGGTAGTATTTCTGGGTATTTCATCAGTCTGTATGATGACAACAGGTGAGGTTCAGGAAGTCAAGTCCTGAAGGCCTTAGTTGGTTTGGCATTCTAAGTCATGAATATCCACTTTGTTTTATTCAACAAATTGTAATTTGAGGTAACCTTCACAGAGCTACACTGGCATAATCAAGAGAAAATATAGTCATCTCAAATTCTATAGAATTCATGCAGAGGGATGGCCAAAGTCTTACAGCCCAGTCAAAAAGAACGAGAGGCAGACCCATAGAGGGAGGATGGATAACAGTTACCAAAATACAGTTACACTGAAGGAATAATTTCTAATGTCCTACAACATAGTAGGGTACCATAGATCACAATACACGTGTGTGTGTGTGTGTGTGTGTGTGTGTGTGTGTGTGTGTGTGTATTATGTTATATATCTTATGAAGAATTAGAAAAGAGGAACTGAAGGTTCTGACACAAAGAAATGAAAAAGTTTTAAGGAGACATAAATTCTAATTACCCTGATTTGATCATTATTCTCTGTATACCTGTGAGTTGTCACACTATAATCCTTAAATATATAGTTATTATATGAAATGTTTAAAAATAGAGAATGTTTCTCCTCTTGTCCTCTTTATCTTCTGGAACTTATTTTTAAAGGAACCATTGAAGACCTAGGGTGGATATCACAAATGATGGCTGGAAAAATACGATTCAGGGGGGGAAAATCCTTAATTCAACTCAGGACAAAGCAAAGGAGAGAAAAGAGAACAAAAATGCACATATATTAATATGATAATCACCATGGTATGAATTCCAAATGGAAGAAGCAAAGTGCATTGTAATTGTTTGTGTAAGGGATGGAGATTTCTATTTAGCCTCTAGAAAAGAGTAATAGAGGACATGAGAGTGAGCTTCAGCTATTTTGAGAGCAATGTAAGAAAGATGAATTGAATCTATTCTGTCTTACTTGAGAGGATAGAATGAGGTCCTCTGGGTAAAAGTTATAGGAAGCATATTTTGACTCAATAAAAAGAAGAATTTCCTAATAATTAGCTCTGTCCTAAAGTGAAAGGAAAGCCCTCAATAGGGCAATCATCTCAGTAGGGTGTTCAACAGAAGCCATATGTCAGTGGCACTTAGGAAGGACTCCAGCTATCCACAAGAGATAGAATCAGTTGACCTCTAAGAGCCTTTCCACTTCTGAAATCCTATGACTCTGCTTCCCAGTTTATCTCACATGTGCCAAACATACTTGGTGAATAACTAAGGAGCAGCCAGTTGATCGACTCAACAGAGGATTATAGATCAGACTTTCCACCATTCTCTGCCCCCTCACTGTTTCCAGGCAAGATAATGCAGCTGCCCTCTCAGAACCTGCAGTATGTGGGAGTTTGTGATGTATTAGGCTATTTATGCATCTTAGATTTATTTGGCTTTTATATAAATAACTTAATTCATCTCACTTTCCTTCCTTTCTCAGATGCAATACATCACATTTGTTTAACCCTTTCTAAATATTAAGTGTAATTTGAAAGCACAGAGAAAGCTTATAGTACCAAAAGTAACCCAAACTATGGAATGTGCAGCAATTTTGAACTTTAACTGCTTGATTCAAAGAAACATTTATAGAATACTCACTTGGGTATCTTCAATTACTTGTAAAATATCTTTATTTTCTTCAAAATGGCACCTGTTTAAAGATTTAGCTAAGGAACCAAGGTTCTTATCTAGGTACTTTGAGATTCTATCCCATTAAAATTAATCATGAGTACCATTTATGTGGCTTACTGATAATCATCATAGGAAACACAAGAAGAATATCTGAGATAGAGACCTTGCCATGAAGAAGCCTTCTGTCTAATGGCATCCAAATAATTAAAGCAAGACAGAATGTGGATGCCTCCATACAGTGATATGGTTCTTTGGAGAGGGAGTTCATATCTGGCCAAGGAAAATCAAAGCCAACCTCATCAAATGGGAGAGCAAAAGCCATATCATGATGGGCCATTAATCTTGGAATAATCTATTATTTCCCACTCAGTGACTGTGGGAAAATCAATAAAGGATTTTGTGCAGGAGATTCTCATACTAGGAATTATACTTAGGGAAAATTTATCTCAGCAATGCATAATTATTTAGAGTTGGAGGGAGAAGTTTGTTGGTCCTAGTTGGAAGGAAACAACCAGACTTACTGACTACATGATGGAGGTGAGAATGGAAGACATTGTGTGGTTCAGTCAATGGCATTTGGAAATTAATAGGAAGTGTGGAGAAGTCTATGAACTCAAAATGGAGAGGGTGGATGGAGAGAATTCAAGGTGTCATTGGCTTGGATGAAAATGAAACTCGTTGATGAGTAAATGGATGGAAAAGAAAGATGTATGAAGATGAAAAGGAAAATTTCAGAAAAAAATGTTCTGAAACTGTTATGAAGTGTATTAAAGTAATATAGGCTTCTGGTATCTTAAGGAAAGATGTCATTGGAACTGGAAGTAGGGCAGGGGGAATTGATTGAAAGTAAAATTCTCGAGTATGAAAGCTGAATATCAAGTTAATTGAGTGGAAATGGAGATCATAGTTAAGTGGAGAGGATGGCAGGAATCCAATTATTAAGCAATCTGGAGCCTGCACTGTGGCACATGCCTGTGATCCCAGTATTTGAGGGTGAGGGGGCTGAGACAGGAAGATTACAGGTTCAAAGCCAATGGGCCAATACCAATGTGCAGAAACTCAACCAGACCCTGTTTTAAAATGGACTGGGAGTGTAGCTTATTGGTAGAACACCCTTGGATTCAATCCCTTGGGGCTGGGGGAGAAAAGGGAAGAGAAGGAGGGGGGAGAGGAGTGGAGAGGAGAGAGTTTTGGAGATAGTCTAGGAGACTAGATATATTGATCATGCTTTTTTATTTTTTATATTTTCTGATGTTTGGCATTTGAGACTTACTGATCTTTAAGAGACTTTTTCTCCTCTGACTAACCAATTCCTAAAGATAGTAAAAGACTCTCCTACAGGTGCACTTTTCATATGCAAACCAACCAATCCAAAGCCCTCCCCTCTCCCCCCTACCTTTTCTATTTAACTCCTACACTTCAGGCCAAGTGCCAGACAACCAGGGTCAGCTCCTGCATGCCAGAGCCTACAGAAATTATTCAAACCAGGCAATCCTAAACTGCTTACTCTGCCTTGCCCAATCCTTTCCACAGAAACCACAATAATGGCAGTTGATGTCTTCCCCTCTTTCCTGCCTCCAGAGTGATCCCAGTGCATCCCCCAGGTGGCCCCAGATGGAATGGCATGTCCCTTCTTTTGGAAGCTGCAAATAACAAGCTACCTTTTCAAAGGCAGTCATCTCCTGGTTTCCTGATCTGTTGGCCTTATCATACCTCAATAATAATCCATCTCACATTTTAAAACACTAAAGATAAGTAAAATGAGAAAAGAGAGAGGTATAAGTGGATAGCGAGGTATAAAAATGGGGCATAATAATGAATGAAGGCATTAAACCAAAGACAGAGACCATGGTTTGTTGGAAAGCTTAAGAAAGCCTTTGTGAATGAATTGTCACTTGAGAAGTAGGAGGAAAATTGAACTGTATGTTGCAAGAAATATATCAAACCCTGACTTGTTCCCCCAAATTCAAAGGAACCCAGAGGTTGCCAGAGAAAGACGTTACCAGATATTTATCTTGTATTTATTTGCTGTGCAGTGGCAATTTGAAGTTTAGATTAAATATCAGTAGATGCTTAACAACATCTGTAGGTTAAATGAGATTTAACACTGGAGAGGTTTGCCAGAAACAGAATATTACTAGGGGAAAATTCAATTTCAGTTATGATGGTCAGGAAGAAGGGATATTGGAAGTAGGTTTCTAAATGACATAGTAATCAAGTGAAATAGAGTGGCAGATGGTGTTGCATTGTAAGACACATGTACAGAGAGAAGTGTATGAAAAGAGATGGAGGTGGAAGGGCTGGTATCTGTGGCTTAACTATCAATAAAAGGAATTATAGAAAAAGTGCTGCAAGAAAAATACCAAATGAACAGAGCTTCAACCTTGAAGAATTTATAGAACTATTTAGTCTTTGTGGTTCCAAATAGACCTCCCCAGATGACAGCCTAAGACTAATGAGGAAGGCTTGCTGAAATATTTAATTCTAATAAAACTCCCAAATACTCATTTGTAATGTGGCTATAATCTATGCTTAAGGGTGACCATAATTAGGAATTAGGGGGTTGAACATGTAGAAAAATATAAAAAGACATTACCGAGTCACCAAATATTTATCTGGTATTTATCATGTGGGGGCGATTTGATATATAAATTAAAGCTCAGTAGAAAGTTCAGCCATGATACCATAAGGATGTATTTAGCTTGCAGGTGTTTTTTTGTTTTTGTTTTTGTTTTTTCAACCTCTGAAAGGGGAAAATAAGATTTTCATGAAGAGTAGTTTTCTCCCCATCTTAGCTCTTATTCAATCTCCATAATATAATCTACATTAAAAAATAAATGTAATACATCATAGTATTAGCTAAGTCCTATAGAAGGAAGAAGAACCAGGACAAGATAGATCAGGAACACTGGTTGGACCATGAGATCAGGAGCATGTTGTAGTACTAATTAGGGTACTTGGGAGAAGACTCATTGAGAAGATGAGATCTAAACAAATACTGAAAGCAGATGAGAGTATGAGCCGATATATGAAGGAAGCACTTTCCAGGTGCCAGGCACCGTGCTCAGTGCTTTAAAGGCATGGTCTCATTTTCACCCTCACTGCACAGCAACACCACCCCTGCAAATATGGCCTGCATGGGGTTTGGGGACTCCTGTGATCAAATTGAGGGTTCTTCTTTCCTAGAGGGAGGCAGAGAGAAGATGAGCTAAAGTGAGCACTTAAGCATTAGATTATCCCAGCTCTTGTTTCCGATGGGTGCCCATTCATTTATTCATTCCACAATGACAGAGACCAAGACTGTGCCAGCTCTAGGTGAACCCAGCAGACTCACCTCTCTTCCCATGGTAGAGGTGGAGAAGGGAAAGTAGAGGAAGTCATAATCTGATGGAAGAGCAAGAAATCAGGAAAGAAGTTGTAAGTCATCGATTTGAAGCTTTTTGGCGGAGGAAGACTATTACCATCTAAATATATATGAAAGGACTGGAAAGAAAATTCTTAGCTAGGATAGTTTAAGCTGAAAAACAACCTTACAGGAGAGAAATTTTGAACTCATCATTTTTAAAATATCAGGAGTTCAAATCTGAATATAAGATATAATCCATAAATGATTTGCTCTGAGTGGCCACCTGCAGTCATCCTCCCAGTCAATGAAAATGGTATGGCGAGGATGTGGGGAAACAGGAACTCTTCTACATTGTTGGTGGGATTGCAAAATAGTTCAGCCTCTATGGAGATCAGTGTGGGGAGTCCTTAGAAAACTGGGAATGGATCCACCATATGATCCAGCTATACCACTCCTGAGTATCTTTCCAAAGAGGTTGAAACCAGAGAACTACAGTAATATATGCATACCTATGTTCATAGCAGCACAATTCACAATAGCCAAATTATGGAATCAACCCAGGTGTCCATCAACAGATGAATGGATTGCAAAACTATTGGAAATACATACAATAGAATTCTACTCAGGAATAAAGAAGAATAAAATAATGTCATTTGCAAGAAAATGGAAGGACCTGGAGAACATTATGTTAAGTGAGATTAGCCAGTCACAGAAAATGAAGGGACACATGCTTTCTTTAATATGCACAAGCTAGGGAGTAACTGGGATATCAGTGGGACTCCAGATAATGGAAGAGAAACCTCAGTGGAGCCAGGGAAGTGTTCTAAGGGAAGGAAGAGGGAAGACTGAGGTTCATTATTAGAAATACTAACATTGATTATGTGTACATAGGTGAAAATCCCAATATCAGTCTCAGTCCTCTGTATAGGAAGGGGGGAGATGGGGAGGCAGCGGGGGGGGCGGGGGGGCAAAGTGCTGTGTGCATGTATGTCAATGTCAACATGAATTACATTATGATGTGAGATGATAATTAACCAATAAAAGCACATCAAAAATAAAAATAAAATTATATGTTGTAATAGAGAAATCTGGCCCTTATATGCCAATACATAGCTCCACTGAAGGCCGGACTTGCCAAATAGGAATGGGGAAATTTCTTGATGTATCAACATCAGTTTGCTTTTCTGTAAAGTAGAGATAATTAGCTCTTTACCCACAACCAGCTGTAAGATATGAGTTATAGCAAGAATTTGCCCATGATTACTCTGCTATTTCCTAAATGCCCACAAGGTATCAGGTACTGAGTTAGGCACAGACATACAGGTATTAACTATACAGTTAAAAAGAAAAGAGGAGATGGCGACGGAGTGAGACACGTCTCAAGAGCCACTGTGAGCTCGATTCAAATCAGTCATGGATCCAGCTTTTTGAAAGAAGAAAAAAAGCAACAAAGATGAAAAACGCTGTGAAAACTGGAATACAGCTGAGCAGAACCCAGAAGGCTGACCAGGGAGAGCAAAGAAGCCCGTCTCCGAGGCCCCGGCGCCACGCTGCCAGGCAGAAGCCGCCATTGAGCCGGCCCCCGGCGTGGAATCTACTAAGAAAGAAATATACAACAACCCTCTGCACCCCACCGGCCAGAGCTGGAGTGAGCGACTCCTGAACTCCTCATCCTAGCCAGGCGGCATTTCGAGGCACCTTCCACAGAGACCAGAACACGTGGTACGACCAGCTTAAGCCTGCGCAGGCCCATCCCAGCTAACCTCTCCTCACGGAGCCGGAGCAGAGATAACTGCACCCCAGGGCTTGGGTCAGGACTGCCGCAGGAACAGCTTCTCGACAGAAGGGGGGAGAAGCAAATCGGCTCAACAGGCAGCTGGCTGGAGTCTGAGGAGCAGACCAGGGAGAACCGGGGAGTCGGCGCGTGCGCAGCAGTAGCAGCCGCCATCTTGTCGGCCGCCCACAGCAGCATAAATCTGCCCAAAAGACCTGCAAAGGCCAAACCAGGTCTGTTCTTACAAACTTGCAGGGATTTTTATCTTGCTACTTGCTGACGTTGCTTGTTTTCTGGGGTTTTTTGCTTTGTTTTGTTCCGTTTTTACTCTGTTTTCACTTTGCATTGCTACAATTTATGTATGTTTGTTCGGAGGATTGGTAGCCTTTCAGCTTTTGCTAGATCCTAGAAGTCAACACC